>JAWQFJ010025462.1:32500-42500 GCA_034096865.1 Theodoxus fluviatilis | reverse complement strand
TGCCCATATGGAATTATATACTTCATTCGAATATCTTCAAATTCTGGGCAGTGCGGGACAAAATGCTGTTCATCTTTATTTTTTCGTGACAAGCTGGACATATAATTTGGTATTCACCTTAATTATATCTCTGTTTGTGTACCGTCATTTCGCTAATGCCAAATCGAAAACGTATCCAGACATCTCTGAAAACTTTCCGGTTCAGAGTATGTAGATAATCTTCAGTCCCAAAGTCTGTTTTAAATTCTCTGTACAATATAAAACGATTGCTCCTATTTAAGGCGTACTTCCAACTGGTAATACATCTCTTTTTCAATTGTTCTTTGAGTGTTTGTAGAAAGTTACGCTCATTAACCACTTCTTGATCTATCCATGCATTCTCGAACCCATTTTTCATTAGGATATCCCGAATTTTCGAAGCCTAATTATGGCTATCAAGCTTACCCAACATTGACTTGTATACCATACGTGGATATCTACATTCGTCCATTTTCAGTATTTTTAGCCAGTACTTAATAGATCTTATCACAGTATTGATATGGAGCGGATGTCTTCCCATATCACCATAGACCATAGCATTATGTGTTCTTGCTGACATTGAGATACTGTTTTAGCATTTGTAAATGTACACTTTCGATCATTTGAGTATCCTCCAAGCCCCATACATCAGAGTCATATAAAAGTATTGGTTGAACTTGTGAGTCCAAAATCCTGAAAAATACATCTGGGGTTATATGCGTAAGCCTTCTCAAAATCTTAGTAATTCTAACCACTGCAGCCCTACCTCTGCATACAAGATTAGACATAGCCGAATTCGTGCTCAACTTCGTCGAGATTACCATACCAAGGTACCTGTACTCTGATACAACTTCCAGTTTCTGGCTATTCAGGTACCATTCTTCTGAGTTTGCCAAGTGTCCACCCAGACGAAACGCCATAACCTTGGTCTTTCTATAGTTTACTCTTAGCACTAGTCTGTTTGCTGCCTTGCTCAAATGATCTATTTGGTTCTGTAAACCTGTAACAGTGTCTGATAATAGAACAATGTCATCTGCAAAAAGGAGAGTAAACAGATCAGGACCGTTTGTCATTGCTTGTACGCCATGTTTTCCATTTTCTATTATCTGATTAGTCAGTGACGTCATTAGGTAGGAAAACAGTAAAGAACTCATTTTACAACTCTGCTTCAAACCCATGTGAGCGTCAAAATAATCTGACGTCACTCCGTCACATTTTATGCAACATTTCCCCGTTTTGTAAACAGACTTTAACATTCTCCCCATTTTCCCGAGGACCCCATTTTGTTCCAGAATACACCGCAAGTCTTGTCTATTGACAGTGTCGAAAGCTTTTTTGAAATCACCTTTCTGTGTCTTTGTAAGTATCGATGCACAATGCTATTTAGAACAACTATGTTATCAATTGTTGGGTAGCTCTTTCGAAAACCTGCCTGTTCTCCTATAATCCCGTTATCATCTTTCCACATCTGTAACCTCCTATTCAGTATATGTATAAACACTTTGCTAAGATTGCTTGTTAGGGATAGGACCTGACTTGTGTAGAGGAATAATCACAGAGTTTGCCCACTGTTTAGGGAAATCGGAATTTTCAAAGACACGGTTAAATAACTTGTGTAAGAAAGGCAAAAGCTCTTTTGATGCACACCTAAGCATTTCAGCAAGAATGTTGTCCCCCTCAGGTGCCCTCCCCGGTTTGAGGCTCTTTATAGCATCCGCTAACTCTGAAGTAGTAATCTCCGCATGGAATATCTCCCCGTTCCCAAAATCGCGTGATACAGTTATCTCCCCTTCTATTATATGCTCATCATGCGTTGTTTCGTAGATACTTTCGAAGTGTTATCTCCAAACACGGGAGTCAATACCAGAGGGGGCTTTATATCTACTGTCGAAAGTTTTAGTTGCCTCCAGAATATTTTGGGATCTTTTACATGCCTTGAAATTAAAGTAGTTACCCCATGTAGGTAGTCTGTTTTCTTACACCTTAACAGTCGCTTATATTCATTTCTTTCCTGTATATATCTTTGTCTATCTTCTTTCGAGTGACAAGACTGATAACATTGAAAGATTTTTTTTTTCTTAAGATGTAGCATCTTTGTCGAACCAACGATGTTTGCTCGAAAAAAGTTTGTAAATGATGGTTTTCTTAAGGAAGTCAGCAGCAGTTACAATAGCCTCTGTCAGCGTATTGGTTGCTTCATGTACATCGCATTCTTCACTTATCACATTTTCCACAGTGGACAGCTTTTCAAGTAAATGAAATAAATACATATCCGAAAAATTGCTATCCCAGATAATCTTTGTAATACATTTTTCAAGGTAGAGACACTGGAGCACGGAGAAGCACATTCGCAAAACAATTCTAGTTCGATGCACATATGATGTGATAAAATTGTGTTCTCAACTTTAAGTGAATAGCATAAGGTAAGAACATCGTCTGAGACAATAAAGTAGTCAAAGACACTGCTTCCATTGTAAGCAATAAAAGTACATTTCGAAGAATTTTGTTTGTCAACGAAATCATTGAGAATCGTCAGTTCAAAGGCAAGACACAAAGAAAGAAGGGATTTTCCAAATTCATTTACACTTTCATCTTCGGAGTTACGCGTATTCTCCGTTACATTCATCCTCATAGCTTCTAAACTTCCATAATTGCTAACTGCATTCGTTCCTGTTCTGGCATTAAAGTCTCCGCAAAGGATTACTCTTACATCTCCATATATTGCTGACATATCGCTAATACATTTGTTTAAAGTATCAATGCCATTTGTTCCCTCTGAACCTTCACAGTAAGGCGAGCCCGCAGGTGGTACATAAACATTGAACAGTAAAATGTCTCTATCTAAACTAAACAAGATTTTGCTAATTTTGAAAACAACAAAGTCATACTCACATTCCAAACGCACAAAAAAACCGTTCAAAATGTCTATGAATTAAGCAAATAATGCCTCCTGATCGTCGGCAACGCGAAGATAATTTTCTGGCTGAGAGAATTTATATAGCAAAGTCAGTAAAGTCTCGAGACAAGTCAACAGTTTCAACAAATGTTTCGCTTTACGCTGGCAATCCTTGATTCTGCTGTACAAACCACCACTACTGTTAACACAGTAACTATGTCTGGTAAGGTGAAGGGTTATTGTAAGCAATTTTACTGTAAAATACAATTTAAAAACTCAGCATTACTCTATATGTTTACTGCAGCACCACCACAACCGCTTGGGGGCGCTAACGTCGCTCGTTTCGCACAGACGCGCGTTATGATCGTTCTTTGTATACTTACGTTCTTAGATAGGACCATGGATCCAATATAGAATGGATAGCTGACTGTGGCGTGTAGAGAAAAAAGTTCGCCGATAGCCTCGTTTTCGCAATTGCTCTGATTGCACTTCCGGCTGCTCCGCTTTCAATGGCCAATGCCCTTGTTAGTGCAAACACCTGGCGAAAATCACGATTTTTGTGTCTTAGTTTTAGCCATCTTAATTTTTTCTCGGCATAAGTCGGTGGGAAAATGGGTCTAGTTTGTAACCCTGTGTTTAGTTTTGTTGTCAGCCATTTCTGAAACGCATAGTTACTTCCAGAGTCAACCACAGTGTGTTGCGAAATGAGTGACGGTGATACAAGAGCTGCCGTGGTTCCTAAACCAATATCAAGGAGGGCGAACAGTACTTCAGATGGAGCCAAGTGTTGTGTTGTTGATTGTAAGGTATCATCAGTGGCATGCAGGGGACTTTCTTTCGTTGGAATTCCAAGAAAAGGTGTCAGTGAAGCGAAAGACAAATGGAGAAAAAATTGATCGAGTGCACGAAGCATTCAACCCAGACATGGCCAAGATCTGCAGTCGACACTTTGACGATGCTTGCATCAAACGAGGTACGTTTCTTTCATTATAATTTGTTTCAGTGGGATGTAGGTGCGTTAGACGTCTTTTGTCTTTGAAATCAAAACAAATCTTCACCTCATCTTGGACAGAACAGCGTACATTCTTCGCGCACTTCTATTTATAGCTGACGCGCGGACCTCACCGACACCAGGAATTCGCTCCACAGTGGCGTCCGTAATAGCAGACGAACTATAGATAGCCTGACCAGGGTGCTTTGTTTTCCGTCAAAAGTGAAATGAAAGGTCGGGGAACGAGGAACACAATCAGACGCAATGAAATCATCAGCCACGGCCATGCCATCCCTACTGCATTCCATCACACACGCTTTCACTCACACAAATAGGCGCGCGCGATCTCGAGACATTTAAACTGCGATCGCTCACTTTCGTCCCTCCCTCCTCTGCCTTCAACCCTCACGCCAACGTCGAGATCGAAATGACAGCAGACATTCACACAACATCTACACGAACATTTACACACAGACGACGCACACACTTACACACAGACTATGTACTTCTCTCGCTCCCTCCAAGCAGAGTCGGGCTGGCGAGGCAGGGAAGTGGGCAAGCAGTCCGAACAGCCTGACCAAAGTGCTTTGTTTTCCGTCAAAAGTGGAATGAATACCATTTTGTTTTACTGCAAAGTGTGTCTGGGATGCCTGCAAATGTACTTACAGTTTCAACTGATGGAATAAATCATCACTGTTTGAACAATTATCTGTTTTACCATGGATCCTATATAGATGGATAGCTGACTGTGGCATGTAGAGAAATAAGTTCGCCGATAGCCTCGTTTTCAACACTTTTCTGATTTCACTTCCGGTTGCTCCGCTTTCAATGGCCGATGCCTTTGTTAGTGTAAACACCTGGCGAAAATCACGAATTTTGTGTCTTAGTTTTAGCCATCTTAATTTTTTCTCCGCATAAGTCGGTGGGAAAATGTGTCTAGTTTGTAACCTGTGTTTAGTATTGTTGTCAGCCATTTCTGAAACGCCTTGTTACCTCTAGAGTCAACCAGTGTGTTGCGAAATGAATGACAGTGATACAAGAGCTGCCGTGGTTCCTAAACCAATATCAAGGAGGGCGAACAGTACTTCAGATGGAGCCAAGTGTTATGTTGTTGATTGTAAGGTATCATCAGTGGCATGCAGGGCACATTCTTTCGTTGGAATTCCAAGAAAAGGTGTCAGTGAAGCGAAAGACAAATGAAGATCAGCCATCATTGCTAAAATTGATCGAGTGGACTAAGCATTCAACCCAGACATGGCCAAGATCTGCAGTCGACACTTTGACGATGCTTGCATCAAACGAGGTACGTTTCTGTCATTATAATTTGTTTCAGTGGATGTGGGTGTGTTAGACGTCATTTGTCTTTAAAATCAAAACAAATCTTCACCTCATCTTGGACAGAACAGCGTACATTCTTCGCGCACTTCTATTTATAGATGACGCGCGGACCTCAGCGACACCAGGAATTCGCTTGACAGTGGCGTCCGTAGCAGACGAACTAGATAGATAGCCTGACCAAAGTGCTTTGTTTTCCGTCAAAAGTGGAATGAAAGGTTGGGGAACGAGGAACACAATCAGACGCAATGAAATCATCAGCCACGGCCATGCCATCCCTACTGCATTCCGTCACACACGCTTTCACTCACACAAATAGGCGCGCGCGATCTCGAGCCATTTAAACTGCGATCGCTCACTTTCGTCCCCCCCTCCTCTGCCTTCCACCCTCACGCCAACGTCGAGATCGGAATGACAGCAGACATTCACACAACATCTACACGAACATTTACACACAGACGACGCACACACTTACACACAGACTCTGTACTTCTCTCGCAAGCAGTCTGAACAGCCTGACCAAAGTGCTTTGTTTTCCGTCAAAAGTGGAATGAATACCATTTTTTTTTACTGCAAAGTGTGTCTGGGATGCCTGCAAATGTACTTACAGTTTTAACTGATGGAATAAATCATCACTGTTTGAACAATTATCTGTTTTACTTACCATGAGAATTCGCTCGTCAGCGGCGTCCATAGTAAGCGGATTAACCGGAAATGCAATCAGAAAAGTGTTGAAAACGAGGCCATCGGCGAACTTCTTATATGACACAGCGCGTGCAGGCTGAGCGAGCCAGCCGTCCATATGATGTAGGGTCCATGGTTTTACTTACCATGAGAAATCGCTAGGCAGCAGCGTCCATAGTAAGCGGAGTAACCGGAAGTGCAATTAGAACAAATTTAAAAACGAGGCCATCTGCGAACTTCTTATATGACACAGCGCGTGCAGGCTGAGCGAGCCAGCCGTCCATATGATGTAGTGTCCATGATAGGACCGAGTGTTCGGCCGATGGTCGATGGGATGGTGGTGTCTATCTTCCCTATGGATAACTCCGCCTTTGAAGTAGGCGAAGTATCCTTCCTCTTTCGCTTGATGCATCTCTTGGCGTTGCTTTATTATCAGGTCGCTAGACACACCAATCTTCTTTTCTTTCAGCTCCTTTCTTTTCTGTAGAATGGCCAGTTTATCGGTAGATCGTAGCAAGCGAGCGATGAGAGGTCTTGCTTTTCCTGCTGCACGCTTTCCTAGGCGGTGTGCACGCACGATGTCGCACGTTTGTAGGGCAGAGGGGAGCACTTCGTTCACTATGTTGACGAACTTTGCCACGCAATCTTCGTGCCTCCCAATTTCCTCAGTTTCTTCAGGCACGCCGTGAAGCAGTAGATTATCGCGGCGACTGTAGGCGTCCTGCTGTTCAACTTTGATTTCAAGTTCCTGCATGCGCATCTCCAATTCGTCCTGATTCATTTCTATTCTTTCCATTTCTTCTTTCTGATCATTCAGTTTTCTGTTCATTTCTGCTATTTCTATCTCAACCTGGGTAATCTTCTGTACTACTGTACTGATGTTGTCATTCACTTTCTGAAGCTTTTCGGTCATCATCTCTGCTAGTTCTTTTCTAAGAGATTCTCTCAGCTCCTCATGTTGTGTCTTCAACAGCTTTGCAATGTCCTCAAGTTCCACAGGTCCTGGGTTCAACTCAATATTCCACCCTAGAAGCATAATGCCCATGCGGTCAAATCTCATATGAGACATCCGTAGATTTTGTGGTCATTGCGTGGGTCTCAGTCAACAGGCAGACGTGACTCCCTATCATCGCACCCCGCAAACCTCGAATGCAGTCAGATGACAAAATGGCCTGCCAGCAGTACGCATAGCCTACTATAGCATACAAGGCAATCGTGCAGATGATGAGTCGCGCAGAGAAATCCGTGTACACATCCCAATTGGCTTCAGGATTGTAGTGGTTCTCGCGCACCCGGGGGCTTCGTGGTTTCAAGCAGGCGCAAAAGCGACCTATTCGCAACCGGTACACAGTAACGTCCACACCCATGGCTGGCTGCCCTACGCCTGAGTACAGTTCACTCTGTTCAGAATTCTACCGGCAAAAACTTTCGGTTAAATAACAAAAGGAGAGTTCATATAAATGCAAAAACTCACATCACTGTCGTTGTCAAGTCTCAAGCTTGCCACAAGAGTTCTTTGAATAGCTGTACACTCACACAGTAACGACGAAACTGCGCTGCCTGCCGGAGCTACTCCGTTTGCGTCCGCTCTCCACCGCGCGCACCGATCGACGAGAGAGAGAGAGAGAGAGAGAGAGAGAGAGAGAGAGAGAGCGAGATAGAGAATAGGAGATCGGAAGAGAGAAAGATAGAGAGATAGAGAGAGAGATAAGAGTAGAGAGAGGAGAGAGAACGCGTAGAGAGAGATGTGGCGAGAGAGAGAGCGTGCGAGAGAGAAGAGAGAGTAGAGAGAGAGAGAGAGAAAGAGAGAGAGGCGTGAGAGAGAGAGAAAAGAGGAGAGCAGACGAGGAGAGAAGGAGAGAGAGAGAGGGAGAGAGAAGAATGCGGTGCGAGAAAAGAGGAGAGGGGGTGCGTGCGGAAAGAGAGAGGGCGTCGAGGAGGAAGAAAAGAAATGAGGAGAGAGAATTGCGTGTCGGAGAGAGTGTCGCGAGAGAGAGAGGAGAGAGAAGAGAGACAGAGAGAGATACGAGAGAGATATAGATGATAGAGCACGGAGAGAAAATGAGAAAGATGAGAGAGAGGAGATAGAGAGGGAGATAGATATAGAGATAGAGAGAGGGAGAGAAACGCGTTGCGAGCAGAGTGTTGCGAGAGATGAGAGCGTCGCGAGAGAGAGAGAGAGAGGGGAGAGAGGAGATAAGAGAGACGTAGATAGAGAGTGAGATGAAGAAGAGAGAGAGAGAAAGAGATGAGAGAGAGCGCTGGGGAAGAGAGCCGTGAGAGAGAGAGAACAGAGGAGAGGAGAAGGGGAGAAGAAAGAGAAAGAGGAGAGAAACCGAGGAGAGAGGAGATGCGTGGCACGAGAACGAGGCAGAGAGTTGCTGTTGTAAGAAAAAGAAAGAGGAGTGCGTGGCGAGAAGAAAGAGAAGGAGGAAAATAAGCAAGAGGATTAGAGGAACCGAGAAAGAACGGACTGCGTGCGAGAGAGTGTGCGAGAGAGAGAGAGTGTGTGAGAGAGAGAGAGAGCGTGCGAGAGAGAGCTTGCGAGAGAGATAGAGGGGCGAGAGAGAGAGAGATAGAGATAGATAGATAGATATATAGATAGATAGATAGAGAGAGAGAGAGGGACGGACAGGCAGGCAGGCAGGCAGGCAGGCAGGCAGAAAAATACAGAATTCCAGACACCTACAAACACAGATAAATTCAAACAATCACACAGACACACAGTCAGAGACAGAGACGGACAGAGAGACGGGGACGAAGCACCAGAATCAAAGAGACACAAAGACCGATGGCCAAAATATACGGCCATTGCGATCTGGAGAGGAAGTGCGAAATTAGGAAAGCCCTGTTTGGAAAGTCCCCCCCCCCCCCGGGCCAGACGCATCAACAGAAGCAGCCGCAGGAGATTTCATAACCAAACAAAATCGACTCTGACAGGAGACATTACACACGGAAAAACTTTATAGCAGCAGCCTCATTCAAGCGAGATGGCAGACATGCTGACGCTAGGTCCGTCCTACGCAAAACCCCAGGGCCATCAACAGACGTAAACATCGGGCAGCATACAAGGTGGGGTAGCTTCCCATCTACCATGAGGAAAAATATGATGACCGACATTTGTCACGCCATGGTGGTCTGGCTGGAACTCAGAACTTGTGCTTGGATGCCTCTGCCAGGACTGGTAAGTCCAAGGTGGTCAACGAGGCCCACACAGAAGGAAGACGGGCAACGCGTCCTACAGAACGAAAGCCAGACGCTCGGCTCCGCTGCTTTTTCCGTTGAGATCAAGTTAGCATTGACGTATCTTTTCTACAAAGGAATTAGAATGCTTTCAGTTGGACTTCTCTTGATAGAAAATATGTTCCGTCCATGAGCCTCAACGGTCAAAGTTTGATCTGATTCTTGTCCGATACTCAGATCTCAGAATGTCCGTAGCTGGCTGGCTGGGTGGATGGAGTTTTACGGCCTACCAGCATCTGTAGGCTATTCAAGGCCACTGATCACGAAAATTCATCAGAGTTAGTTAGAATAAGAACGTTAATCACGATTTCCCTAGTTATTTGCATCTTTTCCAAACTGAGACGATGTGTCCATAACCATTGACTAAGTTAAATGCATGAAAATACGAGTAAGATATCATGGGTAGGTGACAGTATTTGCCACTCGCCGCTGTCTAAATGGTATATTTGGCCGTCACTGATGATAAGTGTTTTTGGTGCAAGTCTCATTTGTACTTACGTGTCATGTACTCCTCGAATCCGTTTATTCATTCATTCTTCCGATTTGACTGCATCTTTAGTTGTCTTTTTCTTTCCGACGTAATCTCCGTCTCCTATGTCCATTGTGGACTTCTTTAGAAGCAAACAGCACGAACAAGTCGACAAGAAGTTGAGAAAAACAAAGAACTCTAGTCTGCTATTTAACGTTTGTTCTGCTCAGACGTGAAGTCCTGACAAGGGTCCTCATGTGAATGAAAATGGGAATCTCGTAAAGGACAAAAAGCGGAGTGTTGCAGCGAGCTGGAAGGTAAGCGTACAGCATGAACAGGAAAGGGTCCATGGTGGAACTGCACT
>JAWQFJ010025462.1:7500-27500 GCA_034096865.1 Theodoxus fluviatilis | reverse complement strand
ATCCAAAGTTACGTCTAAATCCCTTTACATTTTCCACACCTCCGTATAACAAAACAAGACAAAACCCAATTCTAAATAGGGATTACTTAATTGACCTAGTCCAGTTTATATCCTCTCAGATCGGACATTGACACAGAAATAGCTAAACTTGTTTAGAAGGTCTGTTGGTATTCATCACGCCCAACTGAAGCCTGTATTTAACGGTACGTAGCCTGGTATACATCTCTTTAATGCAGAGAGGAAATCTCCCTCGGCAACGATAGTGATAAGATGATGTAGGGTCCAACCCAAAATACTGTTTTTGCAAATGCATGAGAGAGAACGAGAGAGAGAGAGAGAGAGAGAGAGAGAGAGAGAGAGAGAGAGACATTTCAAGTTTACAATGTACAGGCATTTCTAATCAACAACCTATAGGCATCTGAAAAGATAATGTAGTCGACTTTGAAACTGTTTTGCTTCGTAGATTCCAGGGCGTCTCGTTTAAGCTAGAATGCTAGGTAAAGAAAAGTTTGTAAATACTAAAATTTCTCTCTTTTTTCTGAACAAAAGGACTTTTAAAGGGTAATTGTTGTTATAACGTATACATATTAATATGTGTTCCCTCAAGGCGTGTTGATAAAGTAGAAAACGTGTGTTAAATCTTGTTTGCTTTCATCGGCCATCACTTTTTGTTTCAATTGTAATATTTTGCTTATCAATCTACGGGTCACCAGCGTATTATTTGAAAAATTATTCAGAATTCAGAAAAAAAACTTTCCCGTCGTATTGCGTCTCGTCACACAAGCAAACAACACCAAAGTGATGTCTGCTCATGGATTCGTTGAGTGCATGTTGTAATTCGACGTGATGCAAAGGTTGACAGTACATATATACGTTATTTACTTGAATGGCTGACATCGTAATAATTCTCTTGCATTAAGAGATATATGCCAGCAACGGAGTTTGCATGTGACTACCTCAAAGACAAGCTACTGGGCTATTGACCTAAACTGACGGATTGGAAAAAGAGAAAGCTACGTTTCACATATGTTTCTCTCCTCATGTATTGTGTACTTGACATCATTCTGTTGCAGTGTTTTGATATCTCCCCTGCCTATGTAGGACACCCTTCGTATCAATGTCGCACTGAATTGAGCAACGAAGTGTCGGAGAGAGGGCGTGAGACGTGTTAGAGAACGTTACGCCGCTTTTATTTCAGTTGGTGGAGGAGGTACTGTTACGGGATAGTGCTGTTCTTTCCCCGTCTGCGTTTCTCTCCCGACGCAGTAAGCTTTCAGGGGCAACCCACGGACCACAGAAACCGCGTCCAACATTCATGACATTAGAGCACGACGAGTTATGGGGCGGAGCTATCGCCCATTGGTCAAACACTTCAACCGGGACGGAGCCACGGACCTTTCTCAGTGAATGCTCGTGTCTCGTGGCAGCCCATGCCGATGCATACGCGAAAGGGAAAGGGGATTCACCTCAAGGCTCACCTAGGCTTTCCTGGTAACAAGGCCGCTTCACCCAGAGACAGGTCCCCAGTGCTTTCACTCGAGCGGTCAGGCCGCTGAGAAGTAACACAGGGAGTTCATTATTCCTCGTCCTCGATATTCATCAAGACGGCGGTGGAATCTGAGTAGGCGTACTCGCTGTCGGTGGGGAACAAGGCTAGGAGATGAAGAGCTGGTACCCAGTAAGAGGCCTGATCGACTTGTCAACACAGGCTAACGGGTTGGGAGACAGAGGTAATCTGTATTGATCAGCAGGTCCCCTAGAAAACACTCGCCTGCCCAGGGCTTGCTTGATAGAATCTGGGAGACTGAGCCTTGCTTGATGCTGCCTTCGTTAAACGCTTTGTGTGTGGATAAAACGCAAGGAATGTCCCTCCATCAGCTGTCTTGTGAGTCTTGTCTGGTGCAGGACAGCAGCGCTACGCTGAGCTAGCGTCCGTCGATAAATATCTTTACTGGGTATGGTGGACTTATGATGTGCATACATGTACTTCTGCTGGGTATGGTGGATTTATGTAGTAAATACCTTTACTGGATATAGTGGACATGTAGTAAATACCTTTACTGGATATAGTGGACATATGTCTTAAATATATATACTGGGTATGATGGAGTTATGTCTTAAATATATGTACTTGGTGTGGCAGACGTATTCAGTAAGTACCTTTGCTGGCTATGGTAGACTTATTCAGTAAATACCTTTGCTGGATATGGTAGACTTATTCAGTAAATACCTTTGCTGGCTATGATAGACTTATTCAATAAATACCTTGGCTATGGCAGACTTATTCAGTAAATACCTTTGCTATGGTAGACGTATTCAGTAAATACCTTTGCTGGCTGTGGCAGACTTATTCAGTAATTATATTTGCTGGCTATGGTAGACGTTCGCAAGAGGAAATTATAACGACCGTTTCAGGTCATCCACCTTACTTGTAAAGGTTTTCTCGGAAAATTTCGTTTACACATTCCTCCGCGGCATAATTATACAAAGGATAATTGTGCATGAGAGTTTATCGATTTCATCTCATGTATGATAAGTTAAAATGCAATCCAAGTCGTTCTTGATAAATGACAACGAAATCGATAGTATACATGTATATGCAAGGCAAAGAAAATGCTCGAGTCGAAAGAAAAGAAATTTACTGCATAACTTTAACCTGCACAACCACAGGAAACACAGATTTCAAATAACAGGATTGTAAAAACAAAATTGTGAGTTTTTTTCCTCTCTCTCTCCTTTTTTAAACTGCAGAAACGTAAGTTTACACATTATGCTAAGTCACCGATGTGAAAATATGTTGGACAGGAAGAAGGGAGGGAGGTAAACCCAAACAAGCACAGAGTCTCATCCTTGTTGAGGGAGAGACAGGACGACTCCCGAGGCGGAGCAACATTCTCAAGCCGAACCTGGTTTTCAGAGCAAACCCATTCCACTTGCAACGCTGTCGATGTGTTGGGGTTGAAGATTGATTCTAGGCCTCGCAGATCTAATTGCGGCCTGGTATTGCCATAGCGTGTGTCTTGCGAACAAATATTGTCAGGAGCCAATGAAATCATGACGTAGCACCGTGCTCAGAGACAGCGCGGGTCACATACACTTCACGCGGTACATGGTATTGATTTGCCTTGTTTTGCCCTAAGTGCATTCAAAGTGATAGCGTGCTTTTCTGATCGTAGGGTTTCCGCACGTGAGTGCTTCTCTGTTACCTGTACACGGGTGGCAAGCCCCGTATCAATTGTTGTGCGTTTTCATGAAAGCCACCTTCAGTGGGGTTTACGAGTCGCAGGTCAGGACTGTGTTTTCCTCAGCTCGGCATTTCGGTGTCAAGTGCATTGAAAAGTGCAAGAACAACATGGCAAGATCACGCATAACAGGTGCTGCATGGTTATTTTGACCAAGATGAGCAACACAGATCTCTAGCAAAAACAACATGACCGAATTTTGCAAGCCAGCATGGTAAAATGCCCATGTATCCGTTTGTCGAATGTATGAAAACGAAATAGTGTTCATTGCCCAGAAAAAAAAGTTTCAGGGTGATGAGTATTACACTTTGTATGTGAATTTAACGAGAGATGATTTCCCCCCCTGAGTTTCAGAAGCTGTTTTTGCAATGTAGAAATGCAATGGCAATACTGGTATTTACTGTAAATACAATGGACTAGATTAATTAAATCATTGTGTGATTTCGATGTAGATTAGATTATGCTGTTTGTGCGTTTTCCTTGTTTTCAATGACTGCTTGCACAATTTTATTATTCGGGAACAACGGTTCTCATAGGAGACTGTGCCAAAACAGTATACCGATTGCAGGGACAAGTCATTGTATGTCGGTCAACGAAATCAATACTGAGTAACGCGATTTTGGAAACACAAATGCAAACAATCAATACAAAGGTCCGTCATGCCAGAATTTCCACAAGAGTTCCTTTACCTTTTATCATCCAAAATCATTTGACCTAGTGCCACTGAGTTCACTGAGGTCACTGAGCTTGCTGTGAACATAGCCAGTGTACGCTATTCAAATCAATGACACGTACTGCACCAGCAATCATAACTGAGCCGCGATCTTTTTTTGAGAGTGCTTTTCTAGAAACCAAAGATGGTACAACGAAAGCAATGGCTGAATGAATTTCTCGGCCCTGCACTCGGTGACCTGTGGGTGAGACAATCAGGTAGACACATTAGTGGTCCGGTATGGTCTGTGCAAACCGCTACCCTCTTGATCAAACAGTAGCCGTCAAGTTGCTCCGAGGAGACACTTGCAGATGTCACCCGGACGCTCGCCCTTGGATCGAACGTCGCTCATCGCCTCCACTCGGCGCCCTGAGAGCCTAAACAGAAAGCCGTGGACGTTCATATCAGAGACAATATTTTTCCTGCCTCTGGCTGCAGCTGATGTTGACGGGGCTCTCCAAGAGGAGACAACGTTGCGCCAGGCGCAGACAGCAACGAGGCGGGATACGTCTTAATGAAGTAACGGAAGGCACCGAAAAACGGCGGAAGCTCTACGTGACACGTGGCACAAGGCGTCTGTGTCTTCGCAGCCGGAAAGTTTCCGGTTGGAGACATGCCGGTCCAGCGCATTTTTTTTTCGCAACTGACGAGTCGACACGGGACTGCCTCGTGAACGCGAGGCGACTAACGACGCTCCCGTATCGATTCCTTTCCCCCCAGTCGGCTTCAGTTCAAGAACAAGAGCTGGTTGATGATGCGGCGATAGAGATAACGGATATGCTGGGAAAAGAAGCGGACGCACAGCCGACTCGTTCTGAAAGGTCAAGACGAAACGATCGCGCATAGATGACAAAAGGAAAACGATCTTTAGTAGAGGACCACTGGCCTGAATTTCCCTCGAGTGATTTGCAAAGTAAATATTGTAGGAAGACGAAGCAAGTACCACGAGAGAGCTGGTTCATCCTTTGGAAAATATCGCACCCTGGGATGTTTTCACTTGAGGTCATGGCAGCTACAAGGCCAGCTGGTACAAAACACTTCTGCAGTAGTATCGCTGTACACACTACATGTATGTCCGGCTATGTATCTTCCATGACTTCCTTCATTAAAATGAATGAATGAATAAATGAAGAAAGGAAAGAAGGAAGGAATTGATTCATTACCGAATGAAGCTTCAGGGTTCATCAGTTCTCTTATGCTACTTGAGCCCATTGATCACGAAATCCACTAGAGCTGGGGAGAGGAAGGTCGGGTCAAGTCTCGATTTACCTAGTTGTTTGACTTTTACGAATCACTTAGAGGGACGTGGTGGGTCTGTTCTTAACCCTAACCAACATGGGGACCTCCAGTGGGAGTGCATTACCCTAATGTCCATGGGGACCTCCAGTGGGAGTGCATTGCCCTACTGTCCATGGGGACCTCCAGTGGGAGTGCATTACCCTACTGTCCATGGGGACCTCCAGTGGGAGTGCATTACCCTACTGTCCATGGGGACCTCCAGTGGGAGTGCATTACCCTAATGTCCATGGGGACCTCCAGTGGGAGTGCATTACCCTACTGTCCATGGGGACCTCCAGTGGGAGTGCATTACCCTACTGTCCATGGGGACCTCCAGTGGGAGTGCATTACCCTACTGTCCATGGGGACCTCCAGTGGGAGTGCATTACCCTAATGTCCATGGGGACCTCCAGTGGGAGTGCATTACCCTACTGTCCATGGGGACCTCCAGTGGGAGTGCATTACCCTACTGTCCATGGGGACCTCCAGTGGGAGTGCATTACCCTACTGTCCATTCGACTGAGCCAAGAACGTGCCACTTGCTGACTCTGCCACACATAAATCTCTCTACACCGATGCAACATGGTTACCTCTTCAGCATGAAAGCTTTGTAACGAGAATAGGATTTGGATTTTTGAATGCCTATTTACTTCGAGTGAGATTAGAGGTAAACATTTAAAATAGTGCATTACACATTAAATTGAGAAAAGCCAAGAAAACAAAATCAGCAGCTTTACAACAATTTAGTTTAAAAAGTTTCGTCCTGAAAAATTGCTGAAACGCTGTCGAGGCCACTCCTGAAAGGGGCAAGTCGAGGGTACTCCACCCAGATGTAACAAGATGTTTTCATTGTAAACCCTGCTACGGGTGTAGTGCACAATTAGGCAGTATTGGATCTCGTTCTCAACGATGCGCAGCGTATCGATGAGTGTGCCTCTCAGAAGAGAGAGGATGGAGCTCTCGAGAAACTCATTCTGTAAGATACACATTCAAACACTTACAACGTGACATTCAATAGAGGAATAACCTACCCATGTTTAGCGACAACTGTCGACTACCAATGTCCAACAACAACAATATCAACAACAACAAGAGACCCCGTTGTTGTCGTCGGATGACCTTTGACGAAGCAAGGACGAGTAACTGCGCAGTCTTCTGTGGTGACGCATGCAGCAGGGGAGACCGAAGAGTGTCGCACCTAAGGAGTTGCAAAATTTCACGCCATAAACCTCCATCCGTTCGTCCGTCCGTCATCCACTCATCCACGTTTCTATCTATCCATATATCCGCCCACCTTCCCACCCACCACTCACCCATTAGTCCATCAATCTTCTATCATTCATCTATCCATTATTCCATCCATCCATCCATCCAACCATCCATCCTTTCACCCACCTACTCATCCATCCGTCCATTTCTGGGGGAGGGGCCGCTATTGCGGAGGGCCGCTATTGCGGGATTTATTTTATAAACAATAGTTCTTAGGCCATTTTGATTCTTTTGTCCTAAAACGCCGAAAAAAAACCAAAATATTTTTGTTACTTTTTTTTCAAAACAAATGTTTTCGGTTTTTTTTCTATTGCGGGGGCCGCTATTGCGGGATTTGTTTGGTCAAAAGTTCTTCAGGCCATTTTGATTCTTTTGTCCTTAAACGTCTAAAGAACCATAAAATATTTGTTACTTTTTGGGAAAAAACTTTTTTTGGTTTTATCAATAACGGATGAAGCTTTATATTCTAACTCCATCCCACGTTTGACTCTCAACGGGTGGTCCCTACGCCCTAACTCCAGGGCCCGACGCTGATGTTGGACACAAACGTGACAAAAAGTAACGCGTCCGGGTTTAGGTGAAACTCCCCGGACAGGCTAAGTCAGTCAGGCGGGGTGGCGGGTGCGGCCTAGGCTAAGCGCTATCGGTAAAACCCGAAAAAATTTCTAAGTTTTTTCCCCAAAAAGTAACAAATATATATATATATATATATATATATATATATATATATATATATATATATATATATATATATATATATATATATATATATATATATATTGCGTTTTAGGACAAAATAATCAAAATGGCCTGAAGAACTTTTGACCAAAAAAATCCCGCAATAGCGGCCCTGTAGCGTGGAAAATAGTAACCCGTGGAAAACAGTAACCGGAAGTCATCGCAGAGTTATCTGCGAGGGACGTGCTGAGAATTCCACTCTAAAAAGAGACGGCACCCGCCACTCCGCCTGACTGACTTGGCACGCTCGGGGAGTTATGCTAAGATCCGGCCGCGTAAATATATCTGCGTTTTGTGACAAACGTCTTTCTCGGCGGTACTGTACTCCATGCACCTTAACGGTGCGCGTGATTCGGGTGTAATCTTAAGCTAAACGACGTTTATTGGCGCTGCTGAAATGGTCGAAGTCGGAAACATTCGGAACGTCGTTTAGCTTAAGATTACACCCGAATCACGCGCACCGTTAAGGTGCATGGAGTACAGTACCGCCGAGCAAGACGTTTGTCACAAAACGCAGATATATTTACGCGGCCGGATCTTAGCATAACTCCCCGGGCGTGCCAAGTCAGTCAACGGTCGCGTTTTATAAAACCAGACTACAAACAGACTACAGGGAGGTGACTCCCATATTATTTCCGGCAGGGGAGACGGATTTACACGGGGAAAAACTTTTTTGAACGCTACATCATGTGTTAAACTACACAAATGCACCAACACCTCGTAAAGCAACTAATGCGTCGTTTGTCGGAATATATTCCATGCGAAGAACAGGTGCAGGAGCGGTAAATTGCATGAAGCACGTCCCTCGTAGATAACTCTGCGATGACTTCCGGTTACTGTTTTCCACGGGTTACTATTTTCCACGCTACAGGCCCCCCGCAATAGAAAAAAAACGAGTTTCGAAAAAACAAAGTAACAAAAATATTATGTTTTTTAGGCGTTTTAGGACAAAAAAATCACCCATGGCCTCACTCATCCATTTATCCGTCCATCCATTCATCCAACAAACTATCCATCCATCCTTCATCCATCCATCAATCTCTACCATGACATTAGGTGCAGACAGAAAAGTCGAGAGCGAGAGCAATGCTGCCTTTGCACTTTCAAAGGAAGTGTTCGCAAAGAGGACATGTGTCAGCGGCTTCAAAATATCGTTCCTGCTTATTCATTTTGGCTGTTTGATAAATATAAAAAATTCAACTTCTGGAGCCAGTAACTACCAGTGTGGGACACTTCGATCTTCAATCGATTTTCGCCAACCAGGTCGGCCCCCTACCTTAGAAAACTGCCGGCTTGCTAATCAATTACCGCGCTGCACACAACTTCTCACGACAGCAAGTCCTAAACGACGGGTCGATTACATCATTTCCGCAATAATGTTCAAGAGTTTTACAAATAGAATTTGATTATGACTTATTGTGGACTTTTGACCCCATCCTGAGAGAAATGTATGGTCATAACTTAGATGCTCGTTCGAAGCAGTGTTTTTATTCATTGATGCCATATGACATTTTCTGTATGCAGTTAAAATATTCGAGTGTTGAGAATCTCTATTCAAGCGAGCACAGGTGCAAAAGATCTCTTTATCATAAACAAAGGATATCACTCTAATTCTGACGTGGAAATAGAGGGGGAGAGTGAAGTAGGAAGGAAGAGGAGAGAGATCACATATGTTTTCATATTTTCGTGGTGTATGATGCCATGCGAATTGAAATAATGTCATTTTGTTGGGCGTCTTCAGGTAGCAGTTCATATTGGGCAGTAGCCGCACACTATCTCCCTCTTCATCTGGAACCCATGTCCGTGGAGCTTCAGCGGCCCATTGCAGTAGCTCAGACATGGTTCAACAACTACGCACACATATACGCTGCTTAGGGAGATCCTGCCAAAAGAACTGGTGAGTGAGAATATGGATATTTCTGTTCGATTGGTAGATGCGTGTGATGATGGTTCTTGGGATTGGATGTGGGCTTTGGCAACCAGGTTGTTGCTGCGCTGGGTCAGGTTCGATCTTCCAGGTTAGTTTTAATCCACGGCTGGATCTGAATGATCTGACCCTGTCCCGATGCCCCCTGAGTGCATGTTTTGCGGCTTGAGACGACCCCTGCTTGAGTTACTGGAGCAGGCTCGGACCACGGCAGTCAAGGATCCAGCTGATGAAGGGGTTCGAGCGGCTTCAGCCATCCTTGCGTGCTTGGATTACGTAATGTTCGATCCATGCAGACTTGAGGTCGCATGTCAGAGGGCATGTGTCAACTTGTATCATGTAGTCAGTATGTAAAATTACATCTTGCTGCAACGTTCACGCCAGATTGAAGCAGCTGTGTGTACTGTGCGTCCACGAGATAAACAAATGGCACTAGAAGGGATATGTACATGATTCTTCCGCCTAATTGTCAGCATACACAAGGAAACCCTTCGAGGAGTCGGAAGTTTTAGGCAACAGCATCGTCGCCGAAGGTGTTAAATATAAACCACCAAGCATCGCCGAGGCGGGACCACCGTCGTTGACAAAGTGTTGTCGCATCGCGGCCATGATCTTCGCTAGATCGGCCAGGCCACTGAGCACAAAGCGAAATTGCATGTGATAATCTACATTGAAGTAGTGCAACTTTGCACACACACACACACACACACACACACACACACACACACACACACACACACACACACACACACCCACACAAACACACACACGCATGCACGCACACACACACACACACGCACACACACGCACGCACGTACACACACATACGCACACGCACGTACGCATATTAAAGCATGCACGGATATGGACACACCTAACATTATCTTTGTTGTCCGAAAATGAAATCGGCGGTGTTGCAAATGTGAGCGGGTTCCAACGTTGGTTACGCGAAGAAGTCAGCAAAGAGGGAAAACAGAGCCTGGAACTCTCTCCTTGCGGAAGAGGCATTTCCCATCCAGACGTCTAGATAAGGCGTCTAAATTCAAAGTGACAAACTTCTCTGTGCTATACATTGCACTGTGCACTAGGATCTGAAACAAGGCACTAGCATTTGTTCAGAAATAGACCGCAGTCTCTAAGAGCTGTTTTGAGGTTGTCATGGTAACGCTTGGCTGGGCTTATTGGACTTCTCCTTCCATACTCACACATGGCAAGAGAAACCGTCACGAGAAAGACTAGTGTCGCCTATCCATATCACACGCCCCACTCATCTCAGCTGGGCCTTCAGACAGAATGAGTGCCTCTGCACTGGGAATGCAACGTGCAAATGACACATCTTAAAATCAATGAATAATGGATGGATGGATGGATGGATGGATGGATGGATGGATGGATGGATGGATGGATGGATAAGATTCTATGGCCTTTCAGCGTATCGGTCTATCAGCCTTTATAAGCTAAGTAAAGCCAATTATCACGAAATCACCGACACTAGTTAAAGCTGGAGCAAGCCAAGTCGCAATTTCCAGAGATACTAGCGATTTACGAACAGAGTAGGGAGACGCGGTGGGTCTATTCTTACCCCTGGTCCACGGGGGAATCTCACAATTGACTGAGGGCACGACGTGACTCATTTCAGGACGAGAAGACCAGGGAGGTTTCCCAAGACGATGCCCTGGTAGAAAGGATGGCCTTGTTCAATGAACCAATGGCGTGCTGCCACCTTAGATGTCGGGTTAAAAACTATCACGGGACCAACGATCTTCCTGGCTTCGGGGATTATCCCCTCCCCCTCCACACACCCTCACACCCCTCTTCCTCCCCAATTCTCACCACGCTACCCCTACAACGTAACCCTGTCCCCACTTCTCTCTCCATTCACCCTAAGGGAATTCCTTCTAATGGCACCTGAATCAATCAATTCTTCGGCAGCCCCGCCTCCCCTGTCACCGCCCCTCAGATCACCACCTCGTCTCCGACCCCCCCCCATACTCCCCTTCTTCCCAGGCCCACCGACACCCCTACACCCCATCCTTCCCAGGCCCACCGCCCCCTCGCACGTTCCCCGACTCTCGTCGCTAGAATGTCCTTGCTCCCCTCCAGTCCGCCCTGCACGCCATCGTTGTGAACGAGCCACTGCACCCGTCGGAAGCTGAGCGAGGAAAGGCAGGACAGCCCGTCACGACAGCTGGTTTGCGTGGACAAGGGCAAGCCTCTTCGTCTCGCCATTCACTCGCCTCCGGGGACGCCCTGTGCTTCAAGGTTTCCAGAAGTCTTCAAGAGGACTGTGGAGGAAGTGCAAACGAGGAGATTGAGAGTTGTCAAGGGGGCGAGAGAGAGCAGCTCTTCAGTCGGAACTTCCAGCTGAATGTCATGGCCGGGTCAGGGACAGCCGTCTCAATATATCAGGGTGCTGTGTGATTGTTGCTTCAGCATTCAATGTGTGCATCTGTGAAACTGTAATAAACATGCAGGTGCTGATCAAAAAGTGTGGGTGTATCATTCATTTCAGATTAAGTGTATGAGACATTCTAAGGAGCAGTTTTGGAAGCAAGAGTCGTCAATAAATTTTAATGGACAGAACTCCACAGAACATTGAAAGAGTAACATCAAACAAATTCCAGAGTTGACATGTAGATAACAGTTGCAGAGACATATTCTGTTTACGTACATCACATGAAAAGTTTTCAAAAACGATCAAAACATATATCTATATAATTTTTTATGTTCTCACATTTGAGTGTCACTCTGCATGCATGGCACCGAGATAGCAGAGTGAACGTCATAAAATGCATTGCGATGGACAAGTACGTTTGATAATGTTTCTAAGTCTGCAGACGGCATCTCAATGGCAAACAATCTTCTTTTCCCACGTTTAATCTATTTCTCTTTTGTATAAATTTTGCTATGGAAACATATCATTTTCTCAGGTCTGCTGAGCTTCATGACTGCCAGACCGATTTCCACTCTTAAAAATTACTGACCTCGGAAGGGCAGGAGTATCCTCCTTCCGTCAGTGTGAATGCATCTAAATGTGGCCGTGGCTCTCTGCCATTCACGCTTGTTTCTAATCGCTTCTTCGATTCCCATAGAAGTGTAAAGGCCTCGCCATCAATCACAATGCTTTATGGAAGATCTTAGTGGTAGGCAAGGGGCTTTCTCAAGTTCTGATCTTTCTTCACCACAGAGGAGGGATCAATGGCGAAAAGGAACAGATAATTTAGTTAATGGCGATGTGGCAGGCTGCGTCAATACTCCTAGTGCCGAGACGTTGATTCTGAATGCATCTTCCTCTTCAAGTGTCCTTTCGGCATACTGAAGTTGGTGATGAAAAGACGAATATCGACAGTTGTTCACTTTTGCCTGCAAGGTTTCGAGTGGAGTCGTAACTCTCTCTCTCTCTCTCTCTCTCTCTCTCTCTCTCTCTCTCTTTCTATCTCTTTCTCTCTGTGTCTCTCTCTGTCTCTCTCTCTCTCTCTTTCTATCTCTTTCTCTCTGTGTCTCTCTCTGTGTCTCTCTCTCTCTCTCTCTCTCTCTCTCTCTCTCTCTCTCTCTCTCTCTCTCTCTCTCTCTCTCTCTCCTCTCTCTCTCTCTCTCTCTCTCTCTCTTTGTCTCTCTCTTTCTCTCATGCACGCACGCCCGCACGCGCGCGCGCACACACACACAAAACCGCATGCACACATACACATACGCGCGCGCACGCACACACACCTGCACACACACACACATGCGCGCGCACACACACGCCGAAAGACTCACACATACATGCGCGCGCACACACACGCTGGCACACATATGCACACGCACACACACACACACACACACACACACACACACACACACACACACACACACACACACAGTGTCATTCATTACTCAGTACAGTGTGTGTGTGTGTGTGTGTGTGTGTGTGTGTGTGTGTGTGTGTGTGTGTGTGTGTGTGTGTGTGTGTGTGTGTGTGCAGAAATGTTGAACGGAAAGCAGTTTCACGATTTATATTTCCTTGCATTAGGCGATTTTATTTGCCCATCTGCAATGTCACACTGCGTTATCGTTAACCTGCAAATGTCCTTTGAGTCAAGTGTTTTAAGGCATTCGAGCACAAATACTCGTTGTTGTATATAACATTTATTGAGCTTTTAAATATAGTAGTTTCAGAAAACCCTGCTTAAGTCGTTTGCAAAATTTGTAATCACAGCCACAAAAGACATAGGAAAATGAGCTCTGGTCAAAAGTAAACTCCTCTAAGATACGTGTTCACTGGTATCTCATCACACCAAATAACACAGATTAAAGCCGTCGACGTTTGGTTTTTTAATAACACGTCCCAATAATTAATCTGCTGCTAACACGAAATTTATCTGCATTTTTCTCAAAACGATCGTCATGTACTCTCATACCTTGAATTAAGGGTAAAATGGGTTTTGCTTGGAATAATGTGTTTGAAGCTCTAATTTAGTGTCTCATTCTGTTGAAATCTCTATTTCCAATGTTGTCACGTGTACTGTGTTTTCCCACACCATCTCACATATGCTGCCATTTATGACATTCCAGGCAAAAAATATTGAAACAGCTGTGGATCATCAGAGGGATTATGTTTTGGTAGCTTTGCACACAAACACAAAAAATATAAATATCATTACAGTCTGTTTTGGTGGGAAATTAAAATGAAAACTGTATTCTGTTGCGCCAGAAAAATGGGATTTTGCCTCTTACTCACTTTGGCCTGGTTTACCTATGCATGTTTACGTTTGTCGTCATGAAATCGGGTTGTTTGTTTGAACGTCTTTTCTGTTCACATTTCTGATACTGTTGGTTTGGTTGCTGGTGCATAAATACATTCACTACCTTTCTTGGCTGGTCTCATTCATGAGCTAAACGTACGTTTTTCTGTTCTCTCGGCTGTTGTCGCTCCTACACTGCCAGGACTTCTTCTTCATGCCATGCCTGTTACCTTTCTGCAGCATCTTGTTGAGAACAAAATCTTCCTAGCAGATTCCTACATGCAGGACGCTTGTAGGAAATAATATTGGGCCTCTGGGTGCCTGACTGGGTAGAAGTGCCAGTGGTATAGTTTCGTCCCAGAGGCAAGCTACGGATAAGTGGCAGTGGAGTTCTCGAACCTCTTTGAGGCATGTGGAATAGCGATAGGCCTGCGTTCAGTTTTGCACTTTGTGGCAGAGAGAGAGAGAAAGAGAGACAGACAGACAGACAGACAGACAGACAGACAGACAGACAGACAGACAGACAGACAGACAGACAGACAGACAGACAGACAGACAGACAGACAGACAGACAGACAGACGGACAGACAGAGACAGACAGAGGCAGACAGAGACAGACAGAGGCAGACAGAGACAGACAGAGACCGACAGAGACCGACAGAGACAGAGACCGACAAAAACAGAGACCGACAGACAGAGAGTGAGAGAGAGAAAGAGAGAAAAAGAGAGAGAGAAAGAGAGAGAGAGAGAGAGGGGAGAGAGAGAAAGAGAGAAAGAGAGAGGGAGAGAGACAGAGAGGGAGAGAAAGAGATAGTGAGTCCCAGAGAGGGATAAAGAGAAAGAGAGAGAGAGAGAGAGAGAGAGATATATATATAGATAGATAGAGAGAGAGAGAGAGAGAGAGAGAGAAGGGGTGGAGGAGGGAGGAGGAGCAGAGTAAACGTCCATTTTGTCACGTTGCGTCTGCCATATCGAGCACCGCCTGACTTGAAGTAGAAAGGACGAATCAGACCTTCTTCCTGAATCTACTATTGAACGGTTTTTCACTCTGAAGGCACACGTCAGGGCGACGGCTTCAAAACACACACCGGGCCGTGAGGTCTGGCGGACGCCAACCAATGGAGAGGCAGGGGGATGTTGCGTGACTGCCACACGACTGCACCGTTCACTCTACCCAGCATCCATCAGGAGAGAGGCAAAGCATGGGTTAAG
The DNA here is from genome assembly GCA_034096865.1 of Theodoxus fluviatilis. Taxonomy (NCBI): domain Eukaryota; kingdom Metazoa; phylum Mollusca; class Gastropoda; order Cycloneritida; family Neritidae; genus Theodoxus; species Theodoxus fluviatilis. The sequence goes on along the minus strand of JAWQFJ010025462.1, from coordinate 12,398 downwards.
ATCGGGGAAGTGGGTAATTGACAGGGGGTAGCCGTTGAAAACGACACGCTAAAAGCAGCCCCGTCAAAGATCACATCATTCCCCCTCTGGTGTGCCCCGACGCTATGCTTACCCCTCCCACGCCCGCCTCAACCATCCACTATCTCCTCCACTCCACCAGTACCTCCACCTCTACTGCCACTACCAGCATCACTTCTACCACCACTACCGCTACTTCTATCACCACTCCCACGCCCGCCTCAACCATCCACTATCTCCTCCACTCCACCAGTACCACCACCTCTACTGCCACTACCACCATCACTTCTACCACCACTACCGCTACTTCTATCACCACTCCCACGCCCGCCTCAACCATCCACTATCTCCTCCACTCCACCAGTACCTCCACCTCTACTGCCACTACCAGCATCACTTCTACCACCACTACCGCTACTTCTATCACCACTCCCACGCAAGCCTCAACCATACACTATCTCCTCCACTCCACCAGTACCACCACCTCTACTGCCACTACCAGCATCACTTCTACCACCACTACCGCTACTTCTATCACCACTCCCACGCCCGCCTCAACCATCCACTATCTCCTCCACTCCAGCAGTACCACCACCTCTACTGCCACTACCAGCATCACTTCTACCACCACTACCGCTACTTCTATCACCACTCCCACGCCCGCCTCAACCATCCACTATCTCCTCCACTCCACCAGTACCACCACCTCTACTGCCACTACCATCATCACTTCTACCACCACTACCGCTACTTCTATCACCACTCCCACGCAAGCCTCAGCCATCCTCAAACCACACACACACACACACACACACACAAAAAGCACACACACACAAACACACACACACACACACAAACAAACAAACACACACACACACACACACACACACACACACATACAAACAAACCAAGATCTGAATATCTGTATGTCTCCAGTTCTAAAAGTGCTCACAAGTGTGAACTCTGCTGATCTGCCCTGGCAGTTTGTCATGCAATAGTTTGAGAAGCCAAGCCACTCTCATAGCTTCGATCGAATGAAGCTGATGCTCAAATGAAGGAATTGGCATTTTTCACTCGAGCAGAAGATCACGTACTTCTCAGTCTACATGCAGCATTACCATTTCCCCATACTTATGGGTCGTTGACCGCTCATAGAGCACTGATACCAATTTTTCTAAATTGCCATGTTCAGTGTATAACCAAATCTTTCAATAGTAGTACTTCCGACAAGAATCAACAAAGGAGGAGAATAACAACGTAGAATTAAACATTCTTTCGTTTTAAAATGGGACTCGTTTAGTATGTATCAGGGTAGTACGTCTGGGTGTTTGACCCGAGCACCTTGCACTACGACGAAGACGGTGCGTAAGTGAAGAATGCTTTGTGATACCTTTAAGGTCACCTTTCCACTTGTTCATATCAAAATATATTCAGCATAACTCTTATTTGTGAGTAAATACACGTGTCATGATCACTACAAAGTTCAACTCTTGTATTGTGGTTACGAAGAAAACCAATAAGACAGTTTGCCCGACCTGTATCATGTTTATATGACGGTTGTTTGGATAAGGTCGGTTAGAAATGAAAAAAAACGACAAAAAGGAAAATGATTATAGTACCACAGTACGAATTAAGTGTCAAAATGTCCCCTAGAAAATAACGACTTTACCGTTAGATCTGATCGAAGACGCGATTCATAAGAAAGCATGTAAAGTTTAATCGCACTCGCATGTGACAAGCGAAACCCTTTCCGACATGATCTAGTTGAACTCACTTCCCGATGAACCATATTTTCATTTATGTACAGTCTCAAGTACATATTGAACTACGTAGGTATGACAGCATTAAAAAATCAATGTGAAACTTGTATCACGTGTACCCGTTTCAATCATTACCTTGTGACCCTGACTTGCTTTGTCCTGCATGTCGCTTTTTTGCTCGCAAAATTCAAACAATAGTGCGAAGAAATCAATCACAAAACATGATGCGTGCCACGGTAGAACCAATGTATTAAGTTTGCCCTGCAACAAAACAGGGATTAAGCAGACGCAAGGGGAACTTTGCTCTTCCGCTGTAACATCCATTTTCGAGTATGTGTGGTTTAGTCGTTAATCTAGTGCTTGTGACGGTGACAGTACGCTTCCATTTGCATGAACGCTGCCATAACGACATCAATGCTGATCAATGTAAGACTTGCGAAACAGCAAAGAACAAACGTTGCTTGGGTGTGCGGCGGGTGGGCGTGGGGGTGGGGATGGGGAGGTAGTGATGGCGATGGTGGTGAGAACTTCTGTCCACGTCAGAGCCTCATCCTCAGGGCTGCATACGTCGAGCGTTATTCTCATCCCCACTTTTCCAGGACATTCTAGCGGAACTTGTATGGACATGTTGTGACAATCAAAAGCAACCCACTGCCCAGTCCAAAACAAGCTGACTTTGTCCACAACGGTAGTACTCGATTAAAAAAAGAAGATGCATGATTGAGGGTCTTGGTCGTTGCTATTAGAAAAAAAATTCAAATGAAGGCGAAGAACTTTACGATGCACAATGCCCTGCAAGTCTTGATCGCGAAGGACAGGAACTCAGTCGACTGGGACTGCGAGCAGTTCATTGACAATTCCTTCCGTGAGCCCCGGCAAAGTGCAGCTTGTACGGCGCGCCCGTGCAGGGCTTTTGTGGAGAAAGGAGAACGCCAAGTGGCCCGTGACGAACAGTTGGCATATAAGTCTCTCTTTCATGGCGGTGCAACCACCACGTATGGAAGGTCGGGCGTGTCCACGACAAAACACCAACACTGGTCGACCTTTTCTCAAGTGACGTCCACCCCTCAAGCCCCCTGAAGACTCGTCAAACCCTCTGACCTTTCTGTCTCTCACACCCACCCACCCTGTCCTCTCCGCCCACCCCCTTTACCCTCAACAATACCTGAGGACTGTTCAAGATAGCGGGCGCTCGATCGAGGCTAACTAGGTCCCTGTTGAACGACCGTACTTGGCCACAAAGATGGCTTCCAGGATGCATTTTGATTATCGCGGAGCATTGATGTGGAAGCTACTTGAGGAACTGAACAAACAAGCGCACTGGTCATACCCTGTGGATGCCGAGGCGACATATGGTGTAGCTGCACAAAAAAGAAGCATCAAACCTCGGCACCGCTCAAATCGAGACTTATGTCGAAACGACTGGGCCGACATTCAGCGATCCGCTCTTCGTTAATGTCGTCGAAAACCAACCATAACAAACTAACGGCTAATGTAGGTTGGGGAATTATCTCCCTTGAGAATAGTTTCATATCATTATTGCTTACAACTTGCCAGGCAATCATTTCAGAGCAGTTATTGTTCTTTTAAATAAGAATAAATAATAACATCGGCCTACTTTCGTGAAACCTCTCGCATAGCTTGGGTGGTAATCGCAGGTCGAACGTCTGCCACTGCGCTCCTCTGCAATGGCGACTTCCTTCACCTATTCAAACGCAGCCATTTTGAAAGTATGCGCACATCACCTCCACCGCCGGCTATCGAGTGCTCGATGGTGTTTCGTGTAGCACTCCTGTTCAAGAACCTAGCGCCAAGTCTGCTATCGAGCGCCTGATATCTCGAACGGTCTACTGCTCACTGCGACTCATCTGCAGCGATGTAGTCCTGTATACCGCATCAATGCGTGAGGGCGGGATCCTCCCAGGACGCAAGTCTTTCGTCTTATTCCATCGTTGTCTTGTCATTTCGCTCCCTAGCATATAATGTTTGATGACAAGCGTCCGCGGATTTTGCCTCCCCCGTGCCCACCAGACGGCGTGACAAAAGTGGGTCAAAATTACTCGTTTAGCAGAAGTTGATCAGGAAGGATGCGCGTGCGCGCGCCTGTTTTCGCTCATGCATGAGAATATTATTATCGCGTAAATTCTAGGATCCTGCACAAAGGCATCTCGTAGTGTTTACCAGCAGAAAAGTACGCCTTCAGTCTTCACTTGAAATAAAATTTGCTTTCGTTTGGTAGAGAGTTAAAGGATGATATCTGAACTGCCTTGCAATCAATTCTCATGTGCTTGTTCTGAAAGCAGGCCAACAGCGTGGGAGTGCATGTTTGGAGGCCTCGCAGTTGGACAGACGTCTTTTGTCATTTGGCCCACTTTTTCATCTTACAGGCACACACGAGAACCACAAACTTATCGACTTTTGTACATCTCGACAGTGTTTTGAAGTCTCGCCTGCTTTTCTTTGTTTTGGTCGCGCGAACACACACTAATACACGCACACACTCACACGCACATACATACGCACCCGCACACACACACACACAAATACACATTCGCGCGCATACGCACACGCACATTCATATATACACGAGCGCGCGCGCACACACACACACACACACACACATACACACACACACACATGCACCCGCACTCACGCCCGTGCACGCACAAACACGGACACACGCACGCACATATACACGCACGCACGAACGCACATACACACACATACATGCATACATGCATGCACGTACGAACACACACACACCGTTGGGGATGCTTACACAGAGCCATGACCAGGCAGTAATCACACTTTTCGAGTTCCCCCACTCCACCGTCGCGGGCACGCTGCGTTTTTCAAGCTATATTTGGCACAAAGGACCTCAAACAGAAATGGAGTAATCTTTGTCGCCATCCAAAAAGTCATCTTGACCACGCACACACATTTCAGTGCTGTCAAAATTGCCTTGATTTGCAAGGTCCCAGTCTGGTTTGAAAAGCGACAGGCACTGAAAAAACGATCAGGTGCCAAGAAAGGTAGTCTTGTCAACCGAAAAAGGTTAGTCATGTTCAAAAGTTGCAGAATAGAAATATCACTGACTGTATTTTGTCCAATTACCCGAGT
>JAWQFJ010025461.1:97500-106839 GCA_034096865.1 Theodoxus fluviatilis | reverse complement strand
TTGCTGGCACCCTCCAAAAGCGAGTGGGCAAACCCTGAAATCTCAGTAACAAAATAAAAATTCCGATTTGACTTCTTAGCAAAGATATAGCTGTCAGATTTTGGAACGTCACACTTTGGAGAAGGGTGAGTCACTATATAGCTGTGTCTGGGACAAAGCAATCACTGACTTGAGACTGCGGGCTGAGCGGCAAACCTATCCCCCCTTCCTTTGAATGGTGTAATCCCAACAATAGGAAAGAGGAAGGGGATTTAGTTAATAGGGTTCAGATTCATTAGAAACTTTGGAGTATATCAACATAGAGAAACTTTTATTCGGTATCTTTATTAATGGAGCACAATGGTTGTTATCAACGACATGTTGCAGTTGCCAGCTTTGGGAAACACCAGACGTTTTCCTCCTCACCCCTCACATCAAACTGAATGGCATCAGACCACGGTGAAACGCAGACGAGCGCGCCAGCTTCTGACAAAACCGAGTCGATCAGCCGCAACTGGACGCATGGTCATATCGTCTTGGCTTTACGCTCTACTTTTCCGTCACAAACTCCAGAAACTTTTCAATGAAAATGTACGGGTAGATACTTTAGAATATGAATAGGGAAGAGACACTAAATTCTTACTGGGTCTTTCCTTATACTCCCTCCCTCCCTTGGGCCTGAAAATGGCGCGATCGGACGCCAGCAGGCCGGGTCGTTTGGACGCGGGCAGAGGAGGGCGTAGCGTGGCTGGCTGCCCATGGCAGCGCGGCGGGCAGGCGGGCAAGCAGGCAAGTCTTTCTCTCCTTGTCTGTACCAGTATGGCAGACAGGCGGTCGGGCAGGCAGGCTGCAGGCGGGCGCAGGCGATACATGACGTAGGCCGCCTTGCCCGTCCCTGCTCTGCTTGACAAGTCCGCTCTCGCCGCCAGACAGGCCCGGACCCATGCCGCAGGTCGATCGCCACTGATCAGACGCTGCCGATCGGCGGCGATCACCCCCTATCGAGCCGTGATCGCTGCCGGTATCGACGATTGGCCCTCCGTCCGGGCCTGTCGCTGGCTTGCCTGCTCCGGCCCAGCGCGGCCCACTGCGGGAGAGGGGTGTGTGTTCGTGTGCATTGAGCCTATACCCCCCTTCCTACCTGTCTCAATGAAAGAGCGCTGGTCGTTGAGTGCATGAATCCGGGCGCTACCACCCCCTGCATAAGGGTGGAGGCGGGACGTGGGGATCAATTCCAGCCAGGTAGAGAGATTATAGTCACATTCAAGACGACCTTTCCCCCCTTTCGGTCTTGCCGAATCGAAGGACGCGTTGTGCGGATCGAATGCGCTTGGCAGACGTTCAAGACGAACGTACTGGATCACGACAGTGAGGGGTCGTACAGGCATGCATGGACCGATATACACAAAAACGCTATGCATGCGCTGTATGCACATGTTTGCAAGACGTATCTTTATTCGTGTATGTGTTTGCCGGAACAGTAGATATATGTATCAACTATCATGAGCATAGCAAACACGCTAACTGTGATTTCGTTAATTGTCACAACTCATTTTCGGACACACCCTCCCCCCCCCCACTCAGCCCCCCACCCCCCCCCCCCCCCCCCCCCCCGCTCAGCACCCCCCGCCCCCCGCTCAGCACCCGCCCCCCTTCCTTTGCCTCTGTCTCTCTCTGTGTCTCTCTCTGTCTCTCTGTCTCTGTCTCTCTCTCTCTCTCTCTCTCTCTCTCTCTCTCTGTCTCTCTGTGTCTCTGTCTGTCTCTGTCTCTGTCTCTCTCTCTCTCTCTCTCTCTCTCTCTCTCTCTCTCTCTCTCTCTCTCTCTCTCTCTCTCTCTCTCTCTCTCTCTCTCTCCTCTCTATCTCTCCTCTCTCTCTCTCTCTCTCTCTCTCTCTCTCTCTCTCTCTCTCTCTCTGTGTGTCTCTGTCTGTCTGTCTGTCTGTCTGTCTGTCTGTCTGTCTGTCTGTCTGTCTCTGTCTCTGCATGTCTCTGTCTCTGTCTCTCTGTCTCTCTGTCTCCTCTCTCTCTCTCTCTCTCTCTCTCTCTCTCTCTCTCTCTCTCTCTCTCTCTCTCTCTCTCTCTCTGTGAAATCTGCTCCCTCATTTTTGCTGAAAATGTGGCTTTCACACCCCCCATCATTTCAAATGCACTTCAGAATAAATCAAATAGCTTAGGCAACATATTCCTGCAACTAGGTTTGAGTATAGATAGGGAGAATAAAAATCATGGTTTTAAAGGAAAGGAGATTTCTTGGCACGAAGATAAAGTTGGAATTTACCAGACTTAAAATTGTAAATAGATGTCAGTATCTGGATTTCTTTTTTACTACAAGACTGTCTCACACTGTGGCGCTTGAAATCCAGAACGTGAAAGCAAAACAATTAAATGATTGTGTTCCTTGTACAGTCAATGTACATATCGTGTTTGAATGAACTAGTTTTTCGACTGTGATTAATGCCCAAATTCTCTCTCTCTCTCTCTCTCTCTCTCTCTCTCTCTCTCTCTCTCTCTCTCTCTCTCTCTCTCTCTCTCTCTCTCTCTCTCTCTCTCGCGCTCTCTCTCGGAGGTAACTCGAACCTCTTGTCGTTTGGTTTCCTCACAAAAGTGTTCGTATTTTATTACCATTTATATCTTTGGATATCATTTTAGTAGGTAATGAAACAATAAGCTCTCTCTAAGAACATATAATAAAAAAACACACACGGATTCTTTTTGCCGGAAGTCTTTCCTTGCGTTGATGACGTTTACTATCGATATCAACATGGCTGACACCGCTGTGGAGTCCGGCGTGATCAACGCTACAGTGAACGAAACCGCCACAAATGGCACTGCTAAGATTCCAGCGACTCCTGAAGGAATGGCTCTTGCTTACGGCAGCCTATTCCTGATGGCTATTATCCCAATATTTATGGGCTCTTACCGTTCTGTGAAGTTCCACAAGGAGCAGAAGGTAACGAACTGCTAGTTTCTCTCATTACCATATGTTCTCTTCCGAAGCAGACGCACGGTTCAGTTAATAAGTCTCTGTAGTGTCTTAGCAGTAATATGTTTATCATTGAGAACACACATAGGCACATTTTTGCATCCAGTTCCACGTTACTGTAAACTGAGGGAAAAAAATAACCACATTTTCTCTCACCCATCTCTGTTTTAACTTAATATTTTACTATTTCAGTATTTGCTTGTCACATTTCCGATTTCGTCATTTGACATGTGTAATTTCTTAGCTCACGCAGTTATTCAGCAACGATCAGTCTTGCACTATCAGACCAATGGAATTAAATAGATTTGCGTGTAATGAGAAACACATGGGGTTTTTCCTGCAAGTTTCCCCAGTTAATCGTGTAACTGTAAGTGTTGACGTATTCGCGTCAGGAACGTATGTTACTTTGTTAGCAGAGGAAATGACTTCAGCCAGGCCACAATGTCATGTGCGTCTCTAAGACGAAAATATCGGTCCACAGAGAGGAAACACTAATGTCCCTAGCCGTAGCCCCCCTGTGGGTTCGGGGGAAGAATTGACCCACTCGTCTCCCTACGCGATTCGTAAGAGGCGAATAACTAGGGACACCGTGACTTGATTTGCGTTTACTCTAAACTGTTCTAGTGATGTTCGTGCTTACTGGCTTTACATAGCCTACAAAGGCTGATAGGCAGTAAAACACATCAATCCAATCCAGTCCAATCCCTAGCCATAGCACCTTTTTCCTACCTTTCCTCCCGTCTCCCTTCATGCTTGTGCATTGTCCCTCCACCAACACCTTTGTTGTCCCCTCTTCCCTTGCTGCAGTCTCACCTTGTTTGCCCTGATTCCCACCATTGTCTGCTTTTCCTCTCTCATTATTCAGTTTGGCTTTCCTTCCTTTTTGCCCAGCATTCTCTGTTGTTATCTCCTATCAATCATGCCTCAATCCATTCCATCTCCCGTTATATTGGCAACCTTCCTTTCCTTGACTAATTTTATTAGGGGTGAGTGGGGGGGGGGGGGGGGTGGGGGTGGGGGTGGGGGGGTGGATGGGTGTAGCAGTGGGTAGTCTTATATATATTTGAAAGATGCTTGGAACAGATTATGAAAGAGCAGGTATGCATAATCATTGGCAGACTGATTTGTCTGATTTGTCTGAAAACAGCGTGCGACTGAAGGTTGTTGATCTAAACAAGTTAACATGACTGTTTTTTAAGAACAGATCTCCCATTATGTGAATGTGCATGACTCACTAAGCAGGCTAAATCTCAGACAGTAGTTGAGCAAATGCTAAGCAAAGGGGGCCAAGTCATGTGCTTGTTTCTGTAGCTTTGCACAAAAGTAAATCATTAATTTTAAGTGCTGTAAACGTGGTGTTTTCTCTGAAATCTGTGTGGAAATTGGAACACATTTATGGCTTAAAAGTCTGATTTTGACATGTCAGTTATGTCAGATATGACTCCTTAGCCTGAAGGAGGAGGGGAGGGTGGGGTGGGGGTAGGGTGTGTGTGTGTGTGTGTTAGATTTTGAATGTGGAGAATGGAGTGCCAATGTATCAGTCTACAGCTTGGCAGTCAAGTACCTGTTTCACACATTTAAAACCCACAGCAATGCAGTAATGTAACACTTCACTGCAGTGAGGGGAGACACACTAGTTTGCAAACAGGAGCATTATACACCAGAATTCCAGATGTTGTTACCATGAAGATTGAATCAATGAGTGGTTTCACTCTACAGTGACTGAAGCAATAACAATAACATTCTTCTGATTCTGCTGTTGCTTCTGCAAAACTGTTCTAGAAAAAATGTTTACCTTTAAAAGCTATTTACCCCGTTTTTTTGTTCTACAGGAAAGGCATTCAAGTGGGTGGGTGCAGGATTTTGGGGGAAGAGGCTGTGCTTCATTTATCATTTGACACCCAGTAATCTTGAAATGGGAAAATGAATTCATTATACTTGCCCTTGAGGTGGGTTTCCATGGAGGGTGGGGGTGGGGTGTTGGTGGGGGGAGACCACTCTCATGGCATGTAAGGGGCTGTGAATGATGGTAAAAATACTTTATTCTAATAGCACTTAAAAAAAAAACTTGTAAGGGGTCTACTACATTTTAAAGTGTTTTTACTTTGCAGTTGAAGGCAGTTATAGGATACAAACTTTATCTTCAGTGTGTATGTGCTGGCCATTTATTTCATTTCTCAGCCCATGTGTGTCACTGTCAGTTAAGTAGATGCAAGGATTCACACCCCTTTGTAGGAATCTGGAGAGAAACCTGAGACGATGACTTCAAAGGATGCTGCCATGTTTCCCATCATTGCCAGCTGTACCTTGTTTGGGATCTACCTCATCTTCAAGGTATCTATTATTAATGTGTGTGTGTTTGTGTGTGTGTGTGTAAGATACCGGGGGGATGTGTGTGCATAAATGTGTGTGTTTGTGTGTGTGTGTATGTGTGTGTGTGTGTGTGTGTGTGCGTGCGTGCTTGTATGCATGTGAGTGTTTGTATAAGTGTAAAATACCTGAGGACATGTGTGCATAAATCTGTGTATTTTTGTGTGGATGTGTGCATAGATGGATATGAGTGGGCATGAGTGTGGGTGTAAAGGGTGCATAGGGACAGCTGCAAATCAGTTGACTGGCTGGGATACTGCATCTGCTGAACCAATAACCCTGAATGTTCCATATAAAAACAATTGCCCTTTGAATTCGGAACAAACACGAACAACTTTTTGACAATCATCACTGAGATAGTTTGTGTCCCAGAGACCAAAGCAGTTCATGGTAATCATGCAGAACAGCTCATGTACTCTTCCTTATGTGTCGTCCTGAGCTGTGGGATGATGTTTGAATATCTGTTTTTTGATCATGCAAAAAAAAAAGAAGAGATGGTAAACAATGAATTGCATACTCTCCCATCTTCCCTGCCCAATGAGTCCACTATTTAAGTTACAAAAGTTAGTTACACTTACAGTGAAAGAAAGTTGGTTTATGTGCCATCTGGCCTACCGACCCTTTCCCCCCCCCTGTGTTACCCTTAAAAACAAATTTTAACCTTACCTTTCTCCTCTCTGCCACTTCCATACTGACCTAGGTGTCGGCCTAGCCCCAGCTGTTCCATCTCAGGTGTTACACCTCTGACTCACACATAGTTTGAAATGTAGCAGGCAAATGATCATGTGGATATGTTGCCAGATGTTCACCTCCTGATCACTAAATTGAGAACATTGAATATGAGAGCAGTTGGCACTGTGAGCACTGTATTTATTGCAGATCTTCTCCAAGGACAACATCAACCTGCTTCTAGCCATCTACTTCTTCTTCCTGGGGGTGCTGGCTTTAGCTCACGTCATCAGGTCAGTGTCCAGGACTTCTGAGCAGGACAGGAGTGAAATGGGTACCTGTAAATGAAGAGCTGGACATTTTTTTTTATATCCCTTCCCTGCTGTATATATTGCATGCCATATGCCAGGGAATTTTCTCTTGTTTTACTGTAATAGTGTTTGTCATACCATAGTGTTCTTATTTTCCAGAGCACTAAACAGAGCAGAGAACAGAGTCATTTGTAGTTGCTGACTCATGAGTGTTTCGTTAGAAGCCCCAAACATTTCCAGGACCCAGCAAAGCTCTGACAGTTCGAGGCCCAGACACTTTTTGGGGTCCAAATTTCTCACCCAACAGGTTGTACATTTAAAGTGCTACCTGTGATGTTTTTGCATGAATGATACTAATTAGCTTTCCAATATGGCTGCTGATGCAACACACTTTTGCCAGTCTTTGAAACATAATGCCAAAAAAGGAGCTAATGAAAGAAACTTAGAGTTAGAATGCTGCACAGAAGCACAGTACATAGGGTAGCATGTCCTGACCCCAAATAAAGACAACTACTCTGAGCATTTCATTTTAATACAGTTTCACATCTGAAGTTACGTGAATTGAGTTGCTAACTTGTACAAATTCAAGATCCTCTAACTTTGACACACAGGAAGAAACAGTTTTGATTATGGGTAATCTCATGAAACAGATTATATGAACCAAATATACCAAGTTTCAAGGAAGTCAAACTTCACAGCACAGAGATATGACATATATCTAACACAAAGGGGTGAAAACCTGGAAACTAAGAAAACTGCATTTGAAGTTCTCGTACCTCATAATGACAGCTGACAGTTGGTGTCTTCCTCCCAATTTTTAACTGTTAAATACTTTTTTCCCCCCTGAAACAAGGCATTCAGTCAAATTCCACATTGAATTTACCACAAAGCGATATGAAAACTATTTTTTGTGTCTATGTTTCACAAAAATGACTATTTCTTGGGTTCTTTTACCTTAAATACTCTTCTTTTTTTTTCTCGACGAAGGGCTACACACTTTTTTATATATTTTTTTTAAGGTTTATTTACAAAAAACAAAAGAAACAAAGGAGAGAGAGAAAAAAAAGGTAAGGTACACATTGCAGTTTTCACTAAATGACATCATCAATCATCAGTATCATCAATCATTAGTTCAAACAGTTGGGGAAAAAGAAAAGAAGAAGAAGAAAAAGAAGAAGTAAGGTACACATTGCAGTTTTCATTATCAACATCAATCATCATCTTCATCATCATCATCAATCATCACCATCAATCAAACAATCGGGGGGAGAAAAAAAAGGTACATATTGCAGTTTTCATTATCAACATCAATCATCATCTTCATCATCATCATCATCATCATCATCATCATCAATCATCATCATCAATCATCAGATCAAACAAGCAATTTGGGGGGGGTTAAATACTCTTCTTGGTGTGTCCATCTGCTGCCTGGTTGCATGCTCCCTGGGAGATTTTTTCGATGGTGTTGGAGTGATGATAACAATAGCCCAATGACCAGGGAGTTAAACTTGTGTACTTTTCTCATCCATTATATTCTTGGCAGTAATGGGTGAAAATTTGCAGAATGAAGAAGAAGAAGAAAAAACCCCCAGCAAATGCCTCAACACACGCAGGGGAAGTCACCATGTGGAGCAGGCTTGGCAGTCACGGTCCTTCCATTATTCCTGCCGACCACATGCATTTGTTGATACTATGGACTTTGTGGTGTGCTGGGGGATTTTGGCTTGAATTTTGAAACATGCTGTTTAGGTAGTCATGCCTCATCTTCACCTGCTGTGTTAAACTTGTGCTTTGTGTGGAAGAGAGGGAGTGCAATTGGTGGAGGGCATGAAATATTGTCATGCCTCCCATTTACAATATTCACAAAATAGATCTTGAAATGAGATCTTAAAAAAGGTAATGCCTTGTTGCAAAGGACAGACTGAGCATGTCCAAGAGCGATGAAGTGAGATAAAATTCAGGGCGAACTGTTGTTGTTAATATAAAATGTCCCATGGCACGAGGTCCTACATTGGAGTTTCACAGAGCTTCTCCCCACGCAGGAGTAAACCTGCAAGGGCTGTGATGGAAAACTGAGAAGGGTGACTTTTAGTTTTACTCATCCAATTTCAGCCTGACTGCATTCTCCTCAGGGAGTTCAGATGGCGTGGGAACGGAAGTTTTAGCAGTTCCATGACCAGGGGGTAAAAGTGTGCAGTTCAAGTTGCCATTAATGGAGAAAAATTGCAGTACAGATTCAAGAACTAATGTGCCTGGAGTTTCCATGGTGTGCAGCTGTAGCCATGATATGCTGTGCATTACTATGCAGCCCTGTTGTGGCCCGACTGCTGCCTGCCTCCTTCCCCAACGAAGACTACCACCTCATCTTCACCCAGGGCAAGGGGGACAAGAAAGAAGGTGAGGCACAGCTTTGTATGGCAATAAAGGGGGATCAATGAGGTGCTGTGTGTGTGTGTGTGTGTGTGTGTGTGTGTGTGTGTGTGTGTGTGTGTGTGTGTGTGTGTGTGTGTGTGTGTGTGTGTGTGTGTGTGTGTGTGTGCGTGCGTGCGTGCGTGCGTGCGTGCGTGTGTGCGTGTGTGTGTGTGTGCGTGCGCGCGCCCAGTTGCACATGTTCAAGAGAGAAAGGCAGGGGTGTGTGCATGTTTTTGTGCAGAAGTGTGTGTGTGTGTGTGTGCATGCATGTGTGCATGCATGCATGTGTGTACGCATGCGTGTATGCATGCATGTGCTTAAAGGCAGGTGTGTGTGTGTATGTGTATGTATGTGTGTTTGTTTTAATGTGTGTGTGTGTGTGTGTGTGTGTGTGTGCATGTGTGTGTTTTTGTGCGTGTGTGTTTTGAGAGAAGAAAAGTCATCCAAGTGGAAATGAATAAAGCTCAGTACCTTAGCTGCAAAAATGTGGAGACTGCTTTCTTGTGCACAGTGAGTATGCTTGAGCTCTGTCCAATTTGTTGTTTTGTTGGAAATACTCATGAACTGTGCTGAACATTCATGAAAAGTAGTATCGATTATGCATCTCAGACAG
>JAWQFJ010025461.1:80000-90000 GCA_034096865.1 Theodoxus fluviatilis | reverse complement strand
TGCTTGGCTGTCCTGTCATTGTCTGTCTCTGCTGTATAGGTCTTGACTAATGCCATGCTTGGCTGTTTTGCCATTGTCTTGTCTCTACTGTTTAGATCTAGACCACCTCATTCTCTTGTTTGGATGTCTTTTCATGGGAATGAATACAATGGCTATTGTAAAATGAGGAGAGCAGAGTTGAGACTTCAGTTTCTTTCTTTCTTCCTTCAATTTATTTCTCCCCATGTCTCTTTTCCTCATCCATTTTAAAACATGGAACTTTTTATGTATTTGTGCATCAGCTAGTCACCATTTCCAAATTGGTGAGATGTAGTGGGTCTCTTCAATTACTATTTCTGTTCATTTCTAAAGAATTGCTTGATGTTATTAACCTTTTCCGCGGCTGTTGCCAAGGTGGTGAATAAGACTAAAAAAAAGTAAGGCATTTTTTCATGAGTCTGGTTAGAATCACTATTTGTCTTATTCTACAGGCATTTTGATGGCATTGAATTTTGAGAGACTTGTTGACATGAAATCATGGTTGTTGCTGTTGTTCACTCTTTCAGTTGATTCTTTTGCTCTGTTGCAGCTATGAGGACCACAGTGAAGCAAGCGGAAAAGAGGATGAGAAAAAGGGAGATGAGAAGAAGGCAGAAGAGAAAAAGACCGACAAGAAGAGTAAAAAGGCTGACTGAGATAATAGGAAGTATAAACTCTGGAGACCCCTTGCTGGGAGGAAAATCAAAGATGAATATTTATGAGGTCCATCATGGATTTCTTGTATGTGTGTATTTCTTGTCACAGGTCTGTGTTTGAATTCTCTTCATGACCATGATGTGACTTCTGTGTTGGTTGGCATCATTCAGACTGTATCTCGTGTTGAAAAGTCAAAGAATAACTGCCTCAAGAAGTTAAAAAAACAACACCACAATATAATTTTTGGGGGGACACTGCATGGTTTGAAAGATGGCTGAATGGAGACTGTTCATACGGTGCATTGTGTCCAATGGGAACACAAGAGTGGACTATTCTATGGCAGGAGAGCTAGATACAGAGGAACTCACGGGGAATGGAGAATGTGAGAGAAGGGAAAGGCTGCAAGTGTTCTGGTAGGAATCTTATGAATCCTTGAATTCTTTAGTAAAAAACCCAGTAACATCTGATGTGTCCATATTTCATTATTTGCTTGACCACATTGTGCAAAATTTGCCTTTCTGTGTGAAGGATATTACTGCTGTATTTCTTTTTTTCTGCTTGTTTTTAATTACATTTCATATTTCTCATTGATGATTTTAGTATTTAGGTGGAGACATGTTCATTTACTGTAATAGTTTTCTAATATGGTCCTAGTATTAGGTGGCTGTTTTTCCTGTTATGATTATTGTGCCATTTATGTGATTGTGCTGTGAATAATGCTTTGGCCCAGGATTTTCCCACTGAAGAGTAGAAGTGGATGTAATCATAAATCAATGATGAAGGTTTAGTATGACAGCTGAAGGTGGGCTGCCCCACCAGTAGTCTAGCTGTCTGGGGGGTCTCAAGTCTAGGACCTCAAATCATTGCAGTTTTGTTGGAAACTTTTTGACCCCAAAACTCCTAGTGCCCATGCTGGAAATGTGCAATGACTTCCATGTACTGATCACTTTGTCATGCTGCTGGATGACTCGATAGGCTTGGCAAGTGTTGGCATTTTCACCTGTGGCCATTTGGCCCATGGCTCTGAAACTTGGTACTATGATTACAACTGCACTCTTGATATTTAGACCTCTGGAGTTGCCATGCTAAATTGCAGTGAGTAAATTATTGTCACGAGCATGATGTTGGCCAATAATCCTTCCACAGTAGCTGCCTACACTGCCCTACACAATGTTTGTTGGGATCATGTGAGGTCATCTTTCATGGGTAGGCTGGCCAGCCAGGATCAGTCTCCAGTCAGAATTGTTTACCACTTGGCCCTAATTTGTTATTAATGTGAATGCAATTCATCATGCTGTGGTACAGTTACGAAAACTAACATACGGTAGGCTGTATGGTTGTGCAATTGTCCTAGGATAATTGTATTTCTGGGTTGGGTGGGTAAGTGGGGTAGTTTTTTTTAAAGCTTAGGTTCTCATGACCTGATCTTAATTTTAAATGATTTTTGTTCTCCTCTCGTTTTAAAAATTGAACATGTACTAATGATTTTGAGCAGTTTTATCATGAATTCTCTAGAAATTGATCATCATAATATTATGAGCTTCTTGAATTTTATTCATGGTAGTGGAACATTTTGCTTTGCACTGAAGGTTTTCTTTCTTGCATGTCCCTCTGTAAACGTTTGAGTGGATGAGTGTTCTTTCATGTTGTCAAATGTCAGCTTTGTTATGTGATGCATTTAAAGATGATTTAACATAATTAACATGACACCTTTCTCCCTTTGTGCCTGAATTTCTCCATGTCCGCAAGGTGCAGGATGGGGCAGTGTGAATGCCAATCCGGTGTTGGAATTTGATCGTGAAGGTGCAGGAGATGAATTGAAGAACCTGCCCCTGAAGTACAGCTGCAGTGCATGCAAGTCTGTGTACCGTAATTTTCGGACTACAAGTCGCTACTGAATATAAGGCGCGCCCCCTAAAAAAACCACACCAAAAAACGTTTCAATCATACATAGGGCGCTACCAAATGTCAGGCGATACATCAGAACACATACTTAACAAACAGAAAAGAAATTAGCACGGTGCGGAAACCAACCATTGAATCTAATCCAACAAACAGGAGTAAGAACGAAAGTAAACAAGGAGACGTTGAAAAAGCATCGGAACCATTCAAAAAGTAAATTAATATCACGTCATTTCAGAAGAAATCAAGAGCTGTCGGTGTTGTGGTTTTTTAAAAAGTCGTTTGAAATATATTTCAGTCATACATAAGATGCAACCGAATATAAGATGCATGTCCGAAAATCTGAGAAAAAAGTATCGCCTTATAGTCCGAAAATTACTGTGTGTACACACTGCTTTCAGAACTGCTTTAATCTTTTGCCCAAGCTTGTGCATAGCTGAAAGCAATGACCACTTACAGTTACACTGGGTTTTGTGAATGGGATATGGTTGTGGGGTGGGAGCTGCGTGTAATGGTGGGTGGTGGGTTTCTGTTTCTGGTCTCCTGGTGTACAGTTCTACTTCACAAGGAATCCCCCCCTCAAAGACTGCTGCTGCATGAAGAGCTTTCCTGGGCTGTTGTAAGGGCTGCTTCCTTGCCTTGTAACTTTCCTTGTTGAACAGTTGCAGTCTTCATATAAGCTTTGTCTTACTTGTGACCGCTTGCCAATGTGAAATGCCAGCTCTGCATTGGAACCACAACTAATGGGTAAGACAGGTGTCAGACCTTTTGTTGTTGTTGTAGTCTCCAACAATCTTTGATCATTTTGTTTAATTGCGATGCTGCATGATACAGAAGAGAAAACTGACTGCATCTGAATCAGAAGTCTGCCATGTTTTAGAGCATATTTGCATCTGAAAAAGACAAAAGTCTGTGTACATGGTCTTGAGAGACACCTTTTTTCTGTATCAAATCTCGTTTGAGGGATTAACCAAAAGAAGTGTTCACAGCACACCATCACTTATTTATATTTGTTGTTCCTGCTGTGATGACTACACAACCTCAATGAAATAAAGTCTTATTGCGTTCTGGCTTTTTGTGCGACAGTCGTGCCCTTTCCACTGCAGCATCCACAGACAACTTGTCTCACTGCAGGAAGTCTACAAAGGCTGATAGGCCGTAAAACATTATCCATCCATCCATCTCACTGCAGGCCATCGAAGTCTTATTAAAGGATTTGACGTTTTGTGTGAATGTAGGCTCTTTACATGGTGGAAGTAGCGAGGTAGAACCGCCCCGTGTTTTCTAATGTGGATTTCCTGTTGCTCCTGTTCTTGATGTTGGTGTACAAGTAGAATTGCTTCTCTACCCTCTTGGGTTTGGGCTTCTACTGCTTGCGTCTTCGATCCAAGGAACTGGAAAGCCTGCCAGTTCACAGACTTAATGACATCAATAATATCTATAACAGTTTACATCTACATGGTACCAATATATATTTAAAAGGCATTGTAGCACATGCTATAGATTAATGACCTCAACATTAATCTACATGACAGTGATGGATAGATAGCACAGTCCTTCCTTCACAAACCCCCTGTGGGTTCGGGGTAAGAATTGACCCACCGCTTCTCCCTGTGTGATTCGTAAGAGGTGATTAACTAGGAACACCGTGACTTGATTTGCATTTAAACTGTTCTAGTGATTTTCGTGCTTAAATGGCCTTACATAGCCTATAAAGGCTGATAGGCCATAACACACCATTCATCCATCATAAGAGGCAAATAACTAGGGACACCGTGACTTGATATGCGTTACTCTAAACTGTTCTAGTGAATTTCGTGCTTAATGGCCTTCCATAGGCTGATAGGCCTATCCCTCCTCCTCCTTCTTTTACTCTGGTGTTGAGGCAAACGTTTCTATTGAACTATGCTTCAGCAATGCAAATCAGTGCTACCTCCCTTTCAGAGATCCCCCTGTGGGTTTGGGATAAGAATTGACCCACCGCGATTTCTAAGAGGCAAATAACTATGGACACCGTGACTTGATTTGCGTTTACTCTATACTGTTCAAGTGATTTTCCTGCTTAATGGCCTTATGTAGCCTACAAAGGCTGATGGGCCATAAAACACCATCCATCCATCCATCCCTTTCAGAGAGAGAGATCATGTTCTTAACCCCTTTTCCTCCATGCCCAAATCCATCTTAGTGTCATTTTGCATACCAGTTCTAAGGAGTGACTTTCACTTATTCATTACAAAGTCAACTTTTTTAGTGGTGAGAAAAGGGGATACAAATATGAATAAAAAGTGTTTGAGTATATGGCAAATATAGAGATTTAGAAGAAAAGGTTATGCATGATGTACATGGTCTGTGACGGCCTCTGTGCTATGACAGCCTCTGTGCTGTGACAGCCTCTGTGCTATGCAATTTGGGTGGCAGCCTCTGTGCTATGCAGTTTGGGTGGCAGCCTCTGTGCTATGCAGTTTGGGTGGCAGCCTCTGTGCTGTAAAGGTAAAGGTAAAGGTGTGGTTTTTTATAGCGACTTACACCCTTTGTCAGGGTCTCAAACCGCTTACACTTTACCCCCTGATCACTGGGCATCTTCATCAATCCTCACTGGTACCTCACAACAAACATAGTGACAGACATTTAAGACGCACACAGCCTCTGTGCTATGCAGTTTGGGTGGCAGCCTCTGTGCTATGCAGTTTGGGTGGCAGGTGCATCTTCGGCGCCACTGACATTGTCACCTGCGACGGACATCCAAGAAGAATCCAGCATTTCAGCCATAACAGCCAATGTGGTAGCCACGTTGGGGGAGGTGACGATTTGAGGGCATTGCCACATAGAAGCAATACCTTTATATCAGCCAATCAGATGCTCCAAGTTGTAAACCTTTTCTCTTGTTTCCTTGACCTTGTCATAGAAGCATGAAAATGCCACAATAAATGTTTTAAAAACTTGACAACAGCAGCAACAAAAATAAAATAGAACTCTTAATGATTTATTTCCTCCAGAGAATATGGTGGGGTGGGGGCAGAAAAACATCATGTGATACATTTGTTGAGGTATTGGACAAACATGGTCTTGATTTTTCCAAAGTCATCCACTGGATGTGACTTGGTGTAGTTGATGAACTGTCGACGATGTCTATGCAGCTCAGCCAAGGTGACAGGTCGCATCACCTGCAGCTGTAAAACAGAATGAATGAATTACATGGAATTTTGCAGTTTATAAGCCTCTGTAGGCTACTTAAAACGATTGATCACAAAAGTCACTATAGCTAGTTAGCAGAAGAGCAAGGGAAGTCGGGATTTCCAGTCATTCACCTCTTATGGTTGCTAACCGAAAGGTCGCAGGTTCAGTCCCTGCCTGTGGTCATACATTTTTCCTGCCTGTCCCACTCAGTGTTTCGGCCCTGTATGTTAAACTAGAGATGCAGCAGGTAAATTTTTACCACCAACCCAAAGGGGGAGTGACACTGACTTGCAAGTAATCGCGACGACACAAGCACTGGCACAAGACGGCTGCATACCAATTGGAACACACAGTAAATTCTGAAGTTTTCACTTGCAGCATAATGCAGGCAATTTTAAAGTAGGCAAAATAAAAATTTCAAAAAGTTGCGGTTACCCTCACCCGACCATCTGGATTTTTTCTGCTGACCCTAATCCTTTTTTTGATGGTGAAAAAAAAGAAGAGAGGAAACAATTGACTATTCAATGAATTGTGTGCGGTCCCATCTTCCCTGCCCCATGAGCAACCAGGGAATTTACAATTTAAGCATGAAAAATAAGTTTTTCTCAGCAAAAGAGAAATTTTGAATATTGTTTAATCTGGCCACTTTGATTACTTTTCTACTTATTTGTTTAATAATAAGAAAAAATTCAGGTTGTCCTACCAACCCCCTTTATCCCTCCAGGTTTACTGGTGGTCCTCACAGCTTTATCTGTCTGAACGGATTTCCTTGACATTTTGCACACTTACTGGAAGTTAGGTCTGATTGAATGTATCAAATTTTCAGAATCGAGGCTTGAAAAGAAAGTGACTTTTTTACGTTTTGGTGTTGCCATGAAAACGTTACAACAGAGTCCGAATGCAGAATGTGTGTCGTGATCATTTGACGTTGAATAACGTGACGTAATTTTGAGGAGATTGGACATTGGTGAAGGAGAAAGAAGGATTTTTTCCCCTCCAGGTTTACTGGAGGTCCTCACAGCTTTATTGGTTTATTTTTTTTAATGCCAAAACCTGGAGGTTCAGCACCAGCGGTTTTTGACTCACATGCGAAGCAAAAGTGAGTCTATGTACTGAGCCGTGTCGTCCGTCCGTCCGGGCGTCCGGGCGTCCGGGCGTCCGTCCGTCCGGGCGTCCGTAAAAAACTTAAACGTTGGATTTTTCTCGGAGACTATTAAGTCTATCAACACCAAATGTGGCATGATGGTGTATGATGACAAGGCCTCAAAAAACATACATAGTGACTTGACCTTGCTTCAAGGTCAAGGTCACAGGAGCCATAAATGTGGTCTCAAAAACAGTCATTTTTCACATTTTCCCAATTTTCTCCCACGTTATTGAGAATGGCGATCTTAGCTACAAGTGGTATATAGGTCAAAGCAAGCCCTATCTTTTGATACCAGTTTGGTTGACCTTGCTTCAAGGTCAAGGTCACAGGAGCTCTTCAAAGTTGGATTGTATACATATTTTGAAGTGACCTTGACCCTGAACTATGGAAGATAACTGTTTCAAACTTAATAATTATGTGGGGCACATGTTATACTTTCATCATGAGACACATTTGGTCACATATCATCAAGGTCAAGGTCACTTTGACCCTTATGAAATGTGACCAAAATGGGGTAGTGAACCACTAAAAGTGACTATATCTCATGGTAGAAAGTGCCAATAAGCACCATTGTGCTTCCTATGTCTTGAATTAAGAGCTTTGTGTTGCATGACCTTGGATGACCTTGACCTTGAGTCAAGGTCACATGTATTTTGGTAGGAAAAATGTGTAAAGCATTTCTTTGTGTATGATGTCATTGGTAGGTTTAGTTGTTTGACCTTGACCTTGAAGGTCACCTGAAGGTCAAGGTCATATAAAGGTCAAGGTCAAGCATGTGAGTCGTATGGGCTTTGCCCTTCTTGTTATCTGTGTGTGTGTGTGTGTGTGTGTGTGTGTGTGTGTGTGTGTGTGCGCAAAGCGTGCATGCGTGCATGTGTGTCTGTCCCGACTTAATGGCTGATATCTCAAAAACTACTGGACGGATTTCCTTGACATTTTGCACACTTACTGAAAGTTAGGTACGATTGAATGTATCAAATTTTCAGAATCGAGGTTTGAAAAGAAAGTGACTTTTTTACGTTTTGGTGTTGCCAAGAAAAAGCTACAACAGAGTCCGAATGCAAAATGTGTGACGTGATCATTTGACGTCGAATAACGTGACGTAATTTCGAGGTGGTTGGACATTGGTGAAGGAGAAAGAAGGATTTTTTCGATGCGGGTCGATTCGTACCCTGGACGTTTTGTACCTAGTTGTTTCGTACATTAACAGGTTAGGGTTAGGGTAGAAAAGATATGAATCGACTAAATGACGTACATAACGACCAGGGTATGAAAAGTCCAGGGTACGAAACATCCAAGGTACGAAACGTCCTGTATTTGATTTTTTTTCCCTCCAGAAAACACACACACAAAAAGGTTCTTCTCAGGAAATATGAGAAAATTGAAAAACTTTTACAGCATGGCTGTAAAAAAAGAATGTTGCACTATCACTTCTGTTTGTATTGACATTGATCAATAAGAAAAAGGGTGGGTGGGGAGAGCAGTTATGTTCATCTATCTTTTAAGTATGAAAGTTGCCACCATCCTACTAACATATGAACAGACAGATGGCTGAATAGATGGACACACGAAACAAGCAAACTCACCTCCTCACTGGAACCAGGAATTTTGATGCCGTCTCCTGGAATTGCCATCTTCTGCTCCTCCATGATCAACTGCAACAAATTCATTCAGTGGAGCAGGTTCAGCAACTCACTGTGGGGGTGAAGAGAGAAGACTGCGGCATCTCTACGAGCAAGAATTGGAATCCAAAAGCAAACACTGCTGTGGAAAATCTGGTGCAATTATATGGCTGAAGGCAAGAGTATGAATAAAAGTGTCGAAACATGGACACTGTAAAATTACATAAAGCAGAAGATTCCTTATCTTTCACCTTTGGGAACAGCAACCTTGATAGATTGTCAAAGGCTTATCTAAAGGGAATGCAATGTTTTGTTTAATAAACTACAATAATTTTTTGGGGTCAGAGCAAGGTTTCTATTTCCATGTTGTGACAGTAGGAGTTGCCTCCCCTTTATATGAAAGATTCATTTTTTTTCACACACAAACACACAAGCACACATGCATATGAGAATTTTCCATTTTTCTTTTAATTTCACATCTAACTCGTGATACTCATATGCAAAGTAATAACGAATGACAACTGTTTCTGTTGCACAGTTAAGAGCACATGGTCAATCTTTCCAACTCACCTTTCTGCAGCACAGGAATTTGAATTAAATAGCAGCTGTGTAGTTTTTACAGTTTTAATGATCCACATGAATTTTTTTTTCTGTATAATATAAACAAACAAGCAAACATATGAACACAAGTCCAAATAAATTACTTACTGAAACTGTTGAGTGTGTTGCCTTGTCTAGCTCATACAGGAAATTTGTGGAAGAAAGAGGTTGCTGTAAAAATAATCCAAAGCAATGATCTTTTTTATGTAACAAGGAGTCCAGTTCCCTCCCTTCCTTCCCCCACCCCTTCCCTCCTTCCCCCTCCCTCCCTTGCCAGGGAGTTGGTTCTAGTACCTGACTATGTTTCATAGGCAGGCGCACACACACACACACACACACACACACACACACACACACACACACACACACACACACACACACACACACAAGTTGTGGTCATGGTAACACGGCAAAAATAACTAGGGTCGGTAGGTCAGCTTGAACTTTTTAAACGTTTATTTTTTTGTTTCAGAAGAGGCCAGACTGAAGATACATCAAGTTTCTCTTGTGCTGAAATTGCTTTTTAAAATGTACATGGTGGGTTCCCTGTGTGCTCGTGGGGCAGGGAAGATGGGACCGCACACAGTTTGTTGTTTACCATCAATTTTTTTCTTTTCCCCCTTTCTTTTCTGGCATGATTTGAAAATAAAGTTTAGGGTTATCAGGATAAAATAGGGTTGGTCCGGTTACCATAACCACAACTTAAAAAAATAATAATAAATTTTCCCTATATGTGTACGTTACTGTGTTTGTCATCAAGTGCCAGTGACGGACTGATTAAGTGGCCCAGTGATCAGGGGGTAAAGTGTTAAGCAGTTTGAGACCCAGACATGGGGGATGTGTTGCTATAAAAATTCATACTTTTACCTTCCACACA
>JAWQFJ010025461.1:60000-77500 GCA_034096865.1 Theodoxus fluviatilis | reverse complement strand
AGTGGGGCAGCAAGGGGCTAGAGGCAGTGTGGCAGCAAGATGCTAGAGCCAGTGTGGGAATGGCAGCAAGGGGCTAGAGGCAGTGTGGCAGCAAGGGGCTAGAGGCAGTGTGGCAGCAAGGGGCTAGAGGCAGTGTGGCAGCAAGGGGCTAGAGGCAGTGTGGCAGCAAGGGGCTAGAGGCAGTGTGGGAATGGCAGCAAGGTAAAAGAGGCAGTGTGGCAGCAAGGGGCTAGAGGCAGTGTGGGAATGGCAGCAAGGTAAAAGAGGCAGTGTGGCAGCAAGGGGCTAGAGGCAGTGTGGGAATGGCAGCAAGGTAAAAGAGGCAGTGTGGCAGCAAGGGGCTAGAGGCAGTGTGGGAATGGCAGCAAGGTAAAAGAGGCAGTGTGGCAGCAAGGGGCTAGAGGCAGTGTGGGAATGGCAGCAAGGTAAAAGAGGCAGTGTGGCAGCAAGGGGCTAGAGGCAGTGTGGGAATGGCAGCAAGGTAAAAGAGGCAGTGTGGCAGCAAGATGCTAGAGGTAGTGGGGCAGCAAGGGGCTAGAGGCAGCATGGCAGCAAGGGGCTAGAGGTAGTGGGGCAGCAAGGGGCTAGAGGCAGTGTGGGAATGGCAGCAAGGGGCTAGAGGCAGTGTGGCAGCAAGGGGCTAGAGGCAGTGGGGCAGCAAGGGGCTAGAGGCAGTGTGGCAGCAAGGGGCTAGAGGCAGTGGGGCAGCAAGATGCTAGAGGCAGTGGGGCAGCAAGGGGCTAGAGGCAGTGTGGCAGCAAGGGGCTAGAGGCAGCATGGCAGCAAGGGGCTAGAGGTAGTGGGGCAGCAAGATGCTAGAGGCAGTGGGGCAGCAAGGGGCTAGAGGCAGTGGGGCAGCAAGGGGCTAGAGGCAGCATGGCAGCAAGGGGCTAGAGGTAGTGGGGCAGCAAGGGGCTAGAGGCAGGGTGGCAGCAAGGGGCTAGAGGCAGCATGGCAGCAAGGGGCTAGAGGTAGTGGGGCAGCAAGGGGCTAGAGGCAGGGTGGCAGCAAGGGGCTAGAGGCAGTGAGGGAATGGCAGCAAGGGGCTAGAGGCAGTGTGGCAGCAAGGGGCTAGAGGCAGTGTGGCAGCAAGGGGCTAGAGGCAGTGGGGCAGCAAGGGGCTAGAGGCAGTGTGGGAATGGCAGCAAGGGGCTAGAGGCAGTATGGCAGCAAGGGGCTAGAGGCAGTGTGGGAATGGCAGCAAGGGGCTAGAGGCAGTGGGGCAGCAAGGGGCTAGAGGCAGTGTGGGAATGGCAGCAAGGGGCTAGAGGCAGTGTGGCAGCAAGGGGCTAGAGGCAGTGGGGCAGCAAGGGGCTAGAGGCAGTGTGGGAATGGCAGCAAGGGGCTAGAGGCAGGGTGGCAGCAAGGGGCTAGAGGCAGTGTGGCAGCAAGGGGCTAGAGGCAGTGTGGCAGCAAGGGGCTAGAGGCAGTGTGTCAGCAAGGGGCTAGAGGCAGTGTGGCAGCAAGGGGCTAGAGGCAGTATAGGAATGGCAGCAAGAGGCTAGAGGCAGTGAGGGAATGGCAGCAAGGGGCTAGAGGCAGTGGGGCAGCAAGGGGCTAGAGGCTGTGTGGCAGCAAGGGGCTAGAGGCAGCATGGCAGCAAGGGGCTAGAGGTAGTGGGGCAGCAAGGGGCTAGAGGCAGTGTGGGAATGGCAGCAAGGGGCTAGAGGCAGTGGGGCAGCAAGGGGCTAGAGGCAGGGTGGGAATGGCAGCAAGGGGCTAGAGGCAGTGTGGGAATGGCAGCAAGGGGCTAGAGGCAGTGTGGCAGCAAGGGGCTAGAGGCAGTGGGGCAGCAAGGGGCTAGAGGCAGTGGGGCAGCAAGGGGCTAGAGGCAGCATGGCAGCAAGGGGCTAGAGGCAGTGGGGCAGCAAGGGGCTAGAGGCAGTGTGGCAGCAAGAGGCTAGAGGCAGTGTGGGAATGGCAGCAAGGGGCTAGAGGCAGTGTGGCAGCAAGGGGCTAGAGGGAGTGTGGCAGCAAGGGGCTAGAGGCAGTGTGGCAGCAAGAGGCTAGAGGCAGTGAGGGAATGGCAGCAAGGGGCTAGAGGCAGTGAGGGAATGGCAGCAAGGGGCTAGAGCCAGTGTGGCAGCAAGATGCTAGAGCCAGTGTGGGAATGGCAGCAAGGGGCTAGAGGCAGTGTGGCAGCAAGGGGCTAGAGGCAGTGTGGCAGCAAGGGGCTAGAGGCAGTGTGGCAGCAAGGGGCTAGAGGCAGTGTGGCAGCAAGGGGCTAGAGGCAGTGTGGCAGCAAGGGGCTAGAGGCAGTGTGGCAGCAAGGGGCTAGAGGCAGCATGGCAGCAAGGGGCTAGAGGCAGTGTGGCAGCAAGGGGCTAGAGGCAGTGTGGCAGCAAGAGGCTAGAGGCAGTGAGGGAATGGCAGCAAGGGGCTAGAGGCAGTGAGGGAATGGCAGCA
Organism: Theodoxus fluviatilis; assembly: GCA_034096865.1. Classification (NCBI taxonomy): domain Eukaryota; kingdom Metazoa; phylum Mollusca; class Gastropoda; order Cycloneritida; family Neritidae; genus Theodoxus; species Theodoxus fluviatilis. The sequence continues at coordinate 75,094 of JAWQFJ010025461.1, read as the reverse complement.
AAGGGGCTGGAGCCAGTGTGGCAGCAAGATGCTAGAGCCAGTGTGGGAATGGCAGCAAGGGGCTTGAGGCAGTGTGGCAGCAAGGGGCTAGAGGCAGTGTGGCAGCAAGGGGCTAGAGGCAGTGTGGCAGCAAGGGGCTAGAGGCAGTGTGGCAGCAAGGGGCTAGAGGCAGTGTGGCAGCAAGGGGCTAGAGGCAGTGTGGCAGCAAGGGGCTAGAGGCACTGTGGCAGCAAGGGGCTAGAGGCAGTGAGGGAATGGCAGCAAGGGGCTAGAGGCAGTGTGGCAGCAAGGGGCTAGAGGCAGTGTGGCAGCAAGAGGCTAGAGGCAGTGAGGGAATGGCAGCAAGATGCTAGAGGCAGTGTGGCAGCAAGGGGCTAGAGGCAGTGTGGCAGCAAGGGGCTAGAGGCAGGGTGGCAGCAAGGGGCTAGAGGCAGGGTGGCAGCAAGGGGCTAGAGGCAGTGTGGCAGCAAGGGGCTTGAGGCAGTGTGGCAGCAAGGGGCTAGAGGCAGTGGGGCAGCAAGGGGCTAGAGGCAGTGTGGCAGCAAGGGGCTTGAGGCAGTGTAATATGGCAGCAAGGGGCTAGAGGCAGTGTGGGAATGGCAGCAAGGGGGTAGAGGCAGGGTGGGAATGGCAGCAAGGGGCTAGAGGCAGTGTGGCAGCAAGGGGCTAGAGGCAGTGTGGCAGCAAGAGGCTAGAGGCAGTGTGGCAGCAAGGGGCTAGAGGCAGTGTGGCAGCAAGAGGCTAGAGGCAGTGTGGGAATGGCAGCAAGGGGCTAGAGGCAGTGTGGGAATGGCAGCAAGGGGCTAGAGGCAGTGTGGCAGCAAGGGGCTAGAGGCAGTGTGGCAGCAAGGGGCTAGAGGCAGTGTGGCAGCAAGGGGCTAGAGGCAGTGTGGCAGCAAGGGGCTAGAGGCAGGGTGGCAGCAAGGGGCTAGAGGCAGTGTGGCAGCAAGGGGCTAGAGGCAGTGTGGGAATGGCAGCAAGGTAAAAGAGGCAGGGTGGCAGCAAGGGGCTAGAGGCAGGGTGGCAGCAAGGGGCTAGAGGCAGAGTGGGAATGGCAGCAAGGGGCTTGAGGCAGTGTAATATGGCAGCAAGGGGCTAGAGGCAGTGAGGGAATGGCAGCAAGGAAAAAGAGGCAGGGTGGCAGCAAGAGGCTAGAGGCAGTGAGGGAATGGCAGCAAGATGCTAGAGGCAGTGTGGGAATGGCAGCAAGGTAAAAGAGGCAGGGTGGCAGCAAGGGGCTAGAGGCAGGGTGGCAGCAAGGGGCTAGAGGCAGTGAGGGAATGGCAGCAAGGGGCTAGAGGCAGTGAGGGGAATGGCAGCAAGGGGCTAGAGGCAGTGAGGGAATGGCAGCAAGGGGCTAGAGGCAGTGGGGCAGCAAGGGGCTAGAGGCAGTGTGGCAGCAAGGGGCTAGAGGCAGTGTGGCAGCAAGGGGCTAGAGGCAGTGTGGCAGCAAGGGGCTAGAGGCAGTGTGGCAGCAAGGGGCTAGAGGCAGTGTGGCAGCAAGGGGCTAGAGGCAGTGTGGCAGCAAGGGGCTAGAGGCAGTGTGGCAGCAAGGGGCTAGAGGCAGTGTGGCAGCAAGGGGCTAGAGGCAGTGTGGCAGCAAGGGGCTAGAGGCAGTGTGGCAGCAAGGGGCTAGAGGCAGTGAGGGAATGGCAGCAAGGGGCTAGAGGCAGTGTGGCAGCAAGGGGCTAGAGGCAGTGTGGCAGCAAGAGGCTAGAGGCAGTGAGGGAATGGCAGCAAGATGCTAGAGGCAGTGTGGGAATGGCAGCAAGGGGCTAGAGGCAGTGTGGCAGCAAGGGGCTAGAGGCAAGGTGGCAGCAAGGGGCTAGAGGCAGTGTGGAAGCAAGGGGCTAGAGGCAGTGTGGGAATGGCAGCAAGGTAAAAGAGGCAGGGTGGCAGCAAGGGGCTAGAGGCAGGGTGGCAGCAAGGGGCTAGAGGCAGAGTGGGAATGGCAGCAAGGGGCTTGAGGCAGTGTAATATGGCAGCAAGGGGCTAGAGGCAGTGAGGGAATGGCAGCAAGGAAAAAGAGGCAGGGTGGCAGCAAGAGGCTAGAGGCAGTGAGGGAATGGCAGCAAGATGCTAGAGGCAGTGTGGGAATGGCAGCAAGGTAAAAGAGGCAGGGTGGCAGCAAGGGGCTAGAGGCAGGGTGGCAGCAAGGGGCTAGAGGCAGTGAGGGAATGGCAGCAAGGGGCTAGAGGCAGTGAGGGAATGGCAGCAAGGGGCTAGAGGCAGTGAGGGAATGGCAGCAAGGGGCTAGAGGCAGTGGGGCAGCAAGGGGCTAGAGGCAGTGTGGCAGCAAGGGGCTAGAGGCAGTGTGGCAGCAAGGGGCTAGAGGCAGTGTGGCAGCAAGGGGCTAGAGGCAGTGTGGCAGCAAGGGGCTAGAGGCAGTGTGGCAGCAAGGGGCTAGAGGCAGTGTGGCAGCAAGGGGCTAGAGGCAGTGTGGCAGCAAGGGGCTAGAGGCAGTGTGGCAGCAAGGGGCTAGAGGCAGTGTGGCAGCAAGGGGCTAGAGGCAGTGTGGCAGCAAGGGGCTAGAGGCAGTGAGGGAATGGCAGCAAGGGGCTAGAGGCAGTGTGGCAGCAAGGGGCTAGAGGCAGTGTGGCAGCAAGAGGCTAGAGGCAGTGAGGGAATGGCAGCAAGATGCTAGAGGCAGTGTGGGAATGGCAGCAAGGGGCTAGAGGCAGTGTGGCAGCAAGGGGCTAGAGGCAAGGTGGCAGCAAGGGGCTAGAGGCAGTGTGGAAGCAAGGGGCTAGAGGCAGTGTGGGAATGGCAGCAAGGTAAAAGAGGCAGGGTGGCAGCAAGGGGCTAGAGGCAGGGTGGCAGCAAGGGGCTAGAGGCAGAGTGGGAATGGCAGCAAGGGGCTTGAGGCAGTGTAATATGGCAGCAAGGGGCTAGAGGCAGTGAGGGAATGGCAGCAAGGAAAAAGAGGCAGGGTGGCAGCAAGAGGCTAGAGGCAGTGAGGGAATGGCAGCAAGATGCTAGAGGCAGTGTGGGAATGGCAGCAAGGTAAAAGAGGCAGGGTGGCAGCAAGGGGCTAGAGGCAGGGTGGCAGCAAGGGGCTAGAGGCAGAGTGGGAATGGCAGCAAGGGGCTTGAGGCAGTGTAATATGGCAGCAAGGGGCTAGAGGCAGTGTGGGAATGGCAGCAAGGGGCTAGAGGCAGTATAGGAATGGCAGCAAGAGGAGAGAGGCAGTGTGGGAATGGCAGCAAGAGGCGAGAGGCAGTGTGGGAATGGCAGCAAGGGGCTAGAGGCAGTATAGGAATGGCAGCAAGAGGCGAGAGGCAGTGTAGGAATGGCAGCAAGAGGCGAGAGGCAGTGTGGGAATGGCAGCAAGGGGCTAGAGGCAGTATAGGAATGGCAGCAAGAGGCGAGAGGCAGTGTAGGAATGGCAGCAAGAGGCGAGAGGCAGTGTGGGAATGGCAGCAAGAGGCGAGAGGCAGTGTGGGAATGGCAGCAAGGGGCTAGAGGCAGTATAGGAATGGCAGCAAGAGGCGAGAGGCAGTGTGGGAATGGCAGCAAGGGGCTAGAGGCAGTATAGGAATGGCAGCAAGAGGCGAGAGGCAGTGTGGGAATGGCAGCAAGGGGCTAGAGGCAGTGTAGGAATGGCAGCAAGATGCTAAAGGCAGTGTGAAAATGGCAGCAAGATGCTAAAGGCAGTGTGAGAATGGCAGCAAGATGCTAGAGGCAGTGTGGGAATGGCAGCAAGATGCTAAAGGCAGTGTGAGAATGGCAGCAAGATGCTAAAGGCAGTGTGAGAATGGCAGCAAGATGCTAAAGGCAGTGTGAGAGTGGCAGCAAGATGCTAGAGGCAGTGTGAGACTGGCATCAAGGGGCTGAGATTGGCTGCGTGGGGCGTGACATGTTAACATCAAGGGACTGGCCATAGAGATGACAGCCACACTCACTGCCTGTGTGGAGCGGTTGGGAGGTGGTGGCTTCCTGTGGAAGAGGGCATCACAGATCTGCTGCATGGGAAGCTCATCTTCCAGCTGTACCACAAAGAGGGGACTGTCCCAGCGGTTGCCAGGATTGGGCTCTTCAAACCGCATGACTAGGCCTTGTAATCTGCAGGAGAAATAAAGCAGGTTTGATTACTCTATCACAGCATTACACAATGCATGGAGAAGGCAGCAGAAAATCTCTCTGATATGACTACATTTTCATTAAAAAGACCAAAATGACTTTTTTCCCTCATGGGCATGTCATCTCTGGGCCATCATAAATTCTAAGAAAAACACAGACACAGACACAGACACACACACACACACACACAGACACACGCACACAGACACACACAGCCACATGCACATCCACATACACAAACACCCTCATGCACCGCCACACACACACACACACACACAGACACACGCACACAGACACACACATCCACATCCACACACACAAACACCCTCATGCACCGCCACACACACACTCACACACACACACACACACATACACACATCCACACACACAAACACCCTCATGCACCGCCACACACACACACACACACACACACGCGCGCGCGCGTGCACACACACACATGCGAGCACACAAACATACACGCACGCATGCATGCAATGCACACATTTTTTTCAGGAAAAAGGAAGATAGAGGACTGCACACTTACACTTCTGGTTTGTACTGTTCATCTGAATTCCTCGACTCATTCAGTTCTGCTGCTCTCTCTCTGTTGATGTCACACCAAATCTGTCATTTGAAGAGGAGCCGGGCAAGTTAGCATCCTTCTCAAATTATCACATGTTCATTTCATTCTACTGATTCATTTCCATCCAACCAAATTTCCTTGATTTGATTATTTATTCAAACAAAGCAACCTTTTGAAATAATATCTCTTTGTATCTTACTTATCAAAATGTGTACCACATTCAGTGTATTAACTTGTGGCAGTCTGCTACACAGACACAAAAGATGAGTTCAAATTTTAAAATTAATCTTTGATCATTTTTGTGTTCTTCAAGGGTTGTATGCTAAAATAAACCTTTGTACTTACTGTGCATTGTGTTGTGTGACGTGACTTGGACTGACAGTACAGTTCATAACGGAAACCTGAAAAGAGCATTAGTTGTCAGTTAGATTACTTCATCATCAACAAACACAGCAACAACAACAACAATGTATTGATGCCTTCTCTGCTCCCTCCAATTTATAGACAAAAAGGGTTAAAAAATTAATTTGACATGTATTTGAGTTTTCATTCAATGGAAATCAAGTAGACTTGGTGAGCAGGTGACGAATCTATTACGTACCTTTGATGTAATTCAATGAGTCCAGTATGACTACATCTTTGTCATTCAGTCTGCAAGACACAAAACAGAAAAAGTAATTCAAGAGACTAGAAACTTCATAAATCTGTTCATACTCTCAAGTATAGGATGCAGAATTTCTTTATATTTTTGTATCATTTGGTTTCTGTCTTAAGATGTTTCCCATTATTTCCCCCTCCCATTTTTACAGTGATTTTATTAAATGTTGATGCCTTAAAATGTGGAGGATTCTCTTTCGCTGAAGAGCTGTGCACTCCATAGACAAATATCAAAATAAGAAGAACCTTCTATGGTCTCTTCACACAACACTCAACAGACTGAGACAGGTCGTAAATTTAAGGTATGAATGATAGGATGTCTTCATACACAAAAAGTGCTCGTACTTGAAAACCAACATTACATTCACATTGGTGCTGTGAGGGCAATTTCTTTTTACACCTGAATAGCAAAAATGTAAATTCCCTGTAAAATACATTTTCTGCACAGTCAAGTCATGATCATTTTTGCTGAACAAGTTGTTGCAGGACAAACCAGTAAATATACAATCCTGTGTAGACCATGTGAAATAACCTGCAGATAAGATAAATCAGCTACTTTGCTGCAAATAATGGCATTCCTTTCACGGTTAAACTTTAAGCACCTGCATGGGCAATGCCATCTTGCTTACACACTGACTACTGGTGATTTCCTTCCCTCTTCTTTCTTGAAGATAAGTCAATTCAATGCAACTATGGTATGCATAGGATACTGTTTCAATGTGTGTGCGTGTACGTGTGAGTGTTTGTGTGTATGTGTGTGTGCAAGTGCGTGCATGCCTGCATGTGTGTGTGTGTGTATGCCTGTGTGCATGTGTGTGCATGTATTGTATGTGTGCATGTGCATGTGTGTGTGTGTGTGTGTGTGTGTGCACATGCATGTGTGTGTGTGTGTGTGTGTGTGTGTGCCCACACATGCATGAGTGATTGTGTGCCTAAGAAATAATCCATCTGTATGGGTCCTTGTCATCATGATTAATGAACATAGCACACTATGATTATGAATGACTGTATAACTTCCTTGACAACACCTGATAGGATACAAGATGGCGCCAGAGCAGAAGAGCAATTGAACCAGGATATCAGCACATGAGTATCCCACACGAGTTGGCAACAAGCGCACATGTATACATAATCAGTAGGTGGTGTTGGCTTCAAGTGTTGCTTTACCCACATTCCTTTTGAGTTGTAAAAGCAGTTCTCCGTGCTAGACTGATCTAAAAGCACTCTTGACTGTGTGATGGTTTTAGTTCTGGCATCTGGGAACTTTCTATGAGCATAAATAATAAAAGACGTTAAAACAGCAGAGCTAAAAGACAGAAGAAGAAGACATGCTGTGAATCACTGCATGCCAATGGACTGATAGTTGCCATATTATGCAAGCTAATGGTATGCACTGGGATGTAAACTGCAAACATTCGTTACTCTATGACTGCTGCGACTTAAAATGGGTCCTTATCATTGTTTCTCTATTTGGTACTCATGACAGGCGAAGTTCAATCAAAGATTATCATCATAATAATAGTCTTTGGTTCAATATTGTCAGTCGAACCACCAAACAAAATAATGCACGTGGGCAAGTGTGGACATTCAAGGGAGGTAACTTACAAGTGTGTCGTGCTTGATTTCAAGTTGCTTCGCATTTCCTTCTCTTTGTTCGAGTCTACAAAACAAAAGATGCGACAAAATTAGCACAGTCGGATGCATGGCACTCAGCTTAGTAGCAGATCATCTTAATCCACGCTCTTCAGGTGTGGTTTATTTCGGGTCACTCGGATAATCGCGCGTCATTCGGTTCCCTTGTTTAACTCGCCAATCGTGAATCGACTGTCCACAACTTACCGCTGAAGTTTTCATTCTTGACACCTTTTTCGGATACAGTATGAACTGCTTTTTCAGGGAAATTTTCTTCTAAATATTTATGTAACTCTGCTGCTCTTTTCGATTTCCCGCTGGAGGGAAAACCACAGAGAATTACCAGAGGCATCTCTTCTCTTCACCGTTCGAATATCTCGGAAGTTCAGCATCCTGTCAAGGTTGGAAATGACGTCAACGTGCAGAGAAATTTGGCGGGAAATAAGATACTCATCCTACCTCTTACTCTTAGCACGCCGATACACGAAGATGCCGTCCGAGCCAGATCGTATCGTCGCTGACTGTCAGCCGCCCGCGAAGAAACCGCTGTGCACACCAGCTCTCCTTTTCAAGAAGCTGACACAGAATGCGTTTACGCCCACCCGCGGTTCCAAGCAAGCTGCAGGCTATGATCTCTACAGGTAAGCTAGCCTCACCGCAGTTTTTGGCGCGCTTCCACAGCACAACTGTTCCGTCAGATACTGTATTATTATTTTATCAAAATATTTATCTGAAATATATACCAGTTTCTGGCAGCCCCCCCCCCCCCCCCCCCCCCCCCCCCCCCCCGCCTCTACTCGCTTGTTCAAATCATATAAGGCTTGTTGAGGAGTACAAAGCGCTCATGCAGCCTTCATGATCATGTTGGCAATTGAGCGCTCTTTGCCTCTCGTGAACACCTACAGATTTAGTGCAGCCCCATATCCCCTCACCTCCAACCCCTCACCCCCGCACCCCACCCCCACCCCCTCACCACCCCACCCCTCAAGCTCCCACCGCTTACCCTCCCATCCCTCATCCCCCACCTCTCACATCTCACCCCTCACCTCCACTCCCTTACCCCCCGCCCACCCCGATCCTACTCTCCCACCCCCCCACCCTATCCCCTCACCCCATCCCCTCACCCCCCACCCCATCCCCCCACCCCCATCCCCTTACCCCCCACCCCCACCCATCACCCCTACCCCTCACCTGTCACCCTTCACCCCTATCCCCTTACCATCAACTCATATACCCCACCCCCTTACCCTCACCCCTCCTACCCCCACCCCTCCTACCCCCCCCCCTACCCCCATCCCCCGTTACCTTCTACCCCCCCATCCCCCGTTACCTTCTACCCCCGCCCCCCTTTTCCATTCCCACCCTACCCCCCACCCCGGGGGGGGGGGGAAGGAGGGGGGGGGGGGCGAGAAATTGTTATTTTATAAATTACTGCATCCAACATTGACAGAGGGCATGAGGGGGGTTGAGTCAGAGAGAAGGGGGGGGGGGGGGGGGGGGGCTGGGGACGGATTGAGTGGAGAGGGGTTGGGAATAGGTGCAGAGGAGTTGAGGGGAAGGGGAGGGCTGGATCATCAAACCCCGTGATAGTTTCGTCCATCCGGGGGTCTGTAACAAACTTTAACGTTGGATTTTTCTCGGAGACTATTAAGTCTATCAACACCCAATTTGGCATGATGGTGTATGCTGACAAGGCGTTATAAAACATACGTAGTGACTTGACCTTGCTTCAAGGTCAAGGTCGCAGGGGCCGTAAATGTTGTCTAAAAAACAGCCATTTTTCACATTTTCCCAATTTTCTCGGAAATATTTTTAGATTTAATACCTGACCTATATATGGTGTATAGGGCAAAGTAATCCCTATCTTTAGATACCAGTTTGATTGACCTTGCTTCAAGGTCAAGGTCACAGCAGCTCTTTAAAGTTGGATTGTATACATATTTTGAAGGGACCTTGACCCTGACCTTATGGAAGATAACTCTTCCAAACTTCATAACATTGTAGTACACATGTTATACTTTCATACTAGGTCACCCGTGTCGTCAGTCCGGGCATCCAGGCGTCCGTCCGGGCGTCCTGTCATCCGTAAAAAAACTTTAACATTGGGTTTTTCTCGGAGACTATTAAGTCTATCAACACCCAATTTGGCATGATGGTGTAGGTTGACAAGGCGTCAAAAAACATACATAGTGACTTGACCTTGCTTCAAGGTCAAGGTCACAGGAGCTCTTTAAAGTTGGATTGTATACATTTTTTGAAGTGACCTTGACCCTGAACTATGGAAAATAACTCTTCCAAACTTCATAACATTGTAGTACACACGTTATACTTTCATACTAGGTCACCTGTGTCGTCCGTCCAGGCATCCGGGCGTCCTGTCGTCTGTAACAAACTTTAACGTTGGATTTTTCTCGGAGACTATTAAGTCTATCAACACCCGATTTGGCATGATGGTGTATGATGACAAGGCATCAAAAACATACATAGTGACTTGACCTTGCTTCAAGGTCAAGGTCGCAGGGGCCATAAATGTTGTCTAAAAAACAGCCATTTTTCACATTTTCTCAATTTTCTCTGAAGGTTTTGAGGTTGGATACCTCACCTATATATGGTATTTAGGACAAAGTAAGCCCTATCTTTTGATGCCAGCTTGGTTGACCTTGCTTCAAGGTCAAGGTCACAGGAGCTCTTCAAAGTTGGATTGTATATATATTTTGAAGTGACCTTGACCCTGAACTATGGAAGATAACAGTTTCAAACTTAATAATTATGTGGGGCACATGTTATACTCTCATCATGAGGCACATTTGGTCACATATCATCAAGGTCAAGGTCACTTTGACCCTTATGAAATGTGACCAAAATGGGGTAGTGAACCACTAAAAGTGACCATATCTCATGGTAGAAAGTGCCAATAAGTACCATTGTGCTTCCTATGTCTTGAATTAACAGCTTTGTGTTGCATGGCCTCGGATGACCTTGACCTTGGGTCAAGGCCACATGAATTTTGGTAGGAAAAATTTGTACAGCATTTCTTAGTGTATGATGTCATTGCTAGGTTTAGTTGTTTGACCTTGACCTTGAAGGTCGCCTGAAGGTCTAGGTCATGTAAATGTCAAGGTCAAGCATGTGAGTTGTATGGGCTTTGCCCTTCTTGTTTTTCTTTTTGTAGACATAAACTCTTGTCATTTTCAGTCGACCGGGAATTTCCCGATGTGTTCATAGATGAACGTCCATTCTATGTTTGGACACAAATTTTTTGTAACAAAAATAATCCCCTGTATTAATATATATCAGGAAAATCGTCCATTGACGTGAACAGACCTGGGAAAATTTCTATGATCCACTTGTAGAAAGACCTGTGCAAACCAACTGTCCAATCAGCATGGCGCAACAAAGTTTTGACGCAAAGATGACATCAGATCTATTAATATCGTCCAATGAAAGTATCAACGAACCCTCTATGTTTGGACACACGCTTTTTGCTGCACCACGGCTCGCCTCGCCGCAATGGCTAGTTGAGGGCGGGCCAGAGCACCTACGTGAGCAAGAAACATAGGCAACCTCTCGATATTTTATGATATTCTACACCTAATAAACGCTCCCCATGCCTCTTTGACAGGCGAAGATGGGCGAGCATGCATTGGGGTTGGACAATCACAATGTGCTAGGCCCAGTGCCATGGTTCTATCCCTGGGACAGGAAGAATCTGGGTTTATTTAAATATCTTGACAATATTATACTGGCTGCAACCCCGTGTTGTAAATCTGTCCATGCATGTAAATCTGAGCGTGAATGATACGTGGTGAACATCTATGATGCACCTACCCCTCTGCATCATAGTATGACTGCATTAGTTTGGTTCAACGTCTAAGACGTTCCAAAGCAAAAAACAAAAAGTCTTTACAGGAACTTCCTTTCCCATCCAACTTATCTAATATTATTATTATTATTTTTAAGGTGGTGTTTGTGTGTGTGTGCGTGCTCGGGCGCATGCCTTTGAATTGGGGAATGGGGTGGTTGTGAAGTGGAGAATGTCATTCCAGAACACCCATCTTTTCCCTCACATGGCATGCAGCCGAAATACATTCCTTGACACCATTTCCTTACAGTGCCTATGACTACAATCTGCCCGCCAAGGGAAAGGTCATTGCCATGACTGACCTGCAGATTGCCTTGCCAGAGGGCTGCTATGGCCGAGTGGGTGAGTATTTAACTTTTGGCAGTGTCCAGCTTCAACTTAGCCCCCCCCCCCCCCCCCCCCCGCCCTCCCCTCCCTAATTTCTTTTCTTTGCATTGCTGGAGATGAATACATTGGTAATGTTAGATGGAAAATATATGCTCATAAGAAATTTTAAAAAAGTCATGGTAACAACTAACATGATAACCCCCCAAAAATAGGGTTGGTAGGTTGGCCAGAACTTTTTACAATGTTTTTTTAATCTTAAAATAAGCCAGATTGAACATAAGTCAAGTTTTTCTTTTCTGTGAACATGCTTTTGGGATTCATTGTTTACTGTTGATTTTTTCTTTCTTTGCACAATCTTAAAAAAGTTCAGGATCAGCCCCACCCCCACCCCCACCCCCACCCCCACCCCCCAAAAAAAGGATCAGTCTAGCTACCATAATCACAACAGTTTGTTTTGTTTTTTTGCCTTACCAAAATGAGGACCATTTGGGTCAAGGTTGATTTATGAAAATGGCCATTTTACATAAGATGAACATTTTTTATTGACACTTTTCTTGAAACTGCTAACATGTAATTTTAAACATTTGATGATTTAACTCAAAGATATAAAAAATAGTCTACTTAATTTGGTATAGTTTTTCTGATAATTTATTAATCTTACAAATAAAAATTCAAACTAAATTGCACTTGATACATCATCCATATTCACTGAAATATGCATTTCACTTATGCAAAATTCTAGAATCATATTTAAAGTCCACATTCACACTTTAAATGCGTAGAAGAAAGCTACCAAGTTTCAAAGGGATAGCTTAGATACTTCTCAAGTAAAGTTGGAATCAGGCCAACAATCTGATCCTTCTAAAATTTAAAAGAGGAAATTTAAGGCAGCATCTTAGTGGGGAAACAAAGAAGTTGAGATTGGTTGGACACTTCTTGAATTATGAATGTTTCAAAATCATACATATTTAATAAGATTCCCATCCACCACCCCCCCCCTCCCCCCACCACCACCCCCCCCCTAAAAAAAGAAGTTGTGTTTAAGGTAACATGAAGCCCCCACCCTACCCCCACCTCCAAAAAAAATTTGGTAGATAGGCCCAAACATAATGACAAATTACTTTTTGACTCACATGCGAAGCAAAAGTGAGTCTATGTACTGAGCCGTGTCGTCCGTCCGTCCGTCCGTCCGGGCGTCCGTCCGTCCGTCCGGGCGTAAAAAACTTAAACGTTGGATTTTTCTCGGAGACTATTAAGTCTATCAACACCAAATGTGGCATGATGGTGTATGATGACAAGGCCTCAAAAAACATACATAGTGACTTGACCTTGCTTCAAGGTCAAGGTCACAGGAGCCATAAATGTGGTCTCAAAAACAGTCATTTTTCACATTTTCCCAATTTTCTCCCACGTTATTGAGAATGGCGACCTTAGCTACAAGTGGAATATAAGTCAAAGCAAGCCCTATCTTTTGATACCAGTTTGGTTGACCTTGCTTCAAGGTCAAGGTCACAGGAGCTCTTCAAAGTTGGATTGTATACATATTTTGAAGTGACCTTGACCCTGAACTATGGAAGATAACTGTTTCAAACTTAATAATTATGTGGGGCACATGTTATACTTTCATCATGAGACACATTTGTTCACATATCATCAAGGTCAAGGTCACTTTGACCCTTATGAAATGTGACCAAAATGGGGTAGTGAACCACTAAAAGTCACTATATCTCATGGTAGAAAGTGCCAATAAGCACCATTGTGCTTCCTATGTCTTGAATTAAGAGCTTTGTGTTGCATGACCTTGGATGACCTTGACCTTGGGTCAAGGTCACATGTATTTTGGTAGGAAAAATGTGTAAAGCATTTCTTTGTGTATGATGTCATTGGTAGGTTTAGTTGTTTGACCTTGACCTTGAAGGTCACCTGAAGGTCAAGGTCATATAAATGTCAAGGTCAAGCATGTGAGTCGTATGGGCTTTGCCCTTCTTGTTAATTCACTTAGAGGAGGCCAGATTGAGACTGCGCATATATATTTGTTTGAAGAAAGGTCATGTATACAGTAGATTCATCTAAACATTGATAACACTTTCTCTATTGCTGAAAACACTTTTTTACTTATTGGATTCCCGGAGTGCTCATAGGGCAGGTAAGATGAGACAGCGTTTGTTTACATTCACTTTTTTCCCTTTCTTTTTCTTTCTTTTTCTTTCTTTCTTTCTTTCTTTCTTTCTTTCTTTCTTTCTTTCTTTCTTTCTTTCTTTCTTTCTTTCTTTCTTTCTTTCTTTCTTTCTTTCTTTCTTTCTTTCTTTCTTTCTTTCTTTCTCTCTTTCTCTCTTTCTCTCTTTCTCTCTTTCTCTCTTTCTTTCTTTCTTTCTTTCTTTCTCTCTTTCTCTCTTTCTCTCTTTCTCTCTTTCTCTCTTTCTCTCTTTCTCTCTTTCTTTCTTTCTTTCTTTCTTTCTTTCTTTCTTTCTTTCTTTCTTTCTTTCTTTCTTTCTTTCTTTCTTTCTTTCTTTCTTTCTTTCTTTCTTTCTGTCTTTCTTTCTTTCTTTCTCTTTCTCTCTTTCTCTCTTTCTCTTTCTCTCTTTCTCTTTCTCTCTTTCTCTTTCTCTTTCTCTCTTTCTCTCTTTCTCTTTCTCTCTTTCTCTCTCTCTCTCTCTCTCTCTCTCTCTCTCTCTCTCTCTCTCTCTCTCTCTCTCTCTCTCTCTCTCTCTCTCTCTCTATTTTCAGAAACTTATAACTAATAACAAAAACATCACTTCAGTATGGAACGCCATAAATACAGTTACCAAACGAAACGGAGCTAAAGCTCCCTCATCATGCCCATCCGATGATGTTAATGACTGCAATAATCACTTCCTTTCTGTGGCTGAAAAGTTATTCCCTCGCGATAGCAACCATAATTTCCAATCTGAAACAGCATATCTCCAAGAATTCTGCCAGGAGAGACTATTGTCTTCATTGGAATTTGAGATTCCTCTTCTTGCTGTTCATGAAGTTGGCAGATTTATTGAAAAACTCAACTCAAAAACAACAGGACCTGATGGCATCAATAGCTTTCTTCTCAAACTCTCTCTTCCATATGTAATCGACTCGCTCACATACATATACAATTTGTGCATTATCAAGCAAAACTTCCCAGATGAATGGAAAAAGCTAAAGTTATCCCTCTACCAAAAGTGAAAACTCCCACAAGTCTAGATGACTTCCGACCCATATCAGTTCTATCAATTTTATCAAAACCAATTGAAAAGCACGTTCACAAACATCTGTTGGCATTTCTTGATCGGCACAGTCTTCTACACCCCCTTCAATCGGGCTTCCGACCAAAACACTCCTGCCATACTGCATTATCCCACCTGATAGACACCTGGCTGCAAGCCATTAACACCTCGAAAATGATAGGATCTGTCTTCCTAGATTTCAGAAAAGCCTTTGACATGGTACATCTATATATATAAAACCCAAACGGTTTCTGTCTATCCGGATCTCTGTCAGGCTGTCCATCCGCTCTATGCGTTCAGCCGCCCGTGCACGGATCTCCACGAAATTTGGCGTGTCGCTCCCCCATGACTGGATGGGGGTAGTCGTTGCATTTTGGAAGGCGTACCTCCGACTGTTCCGGAGATGTTTCCTCTGAAACTTTTTAGTCATGAGACTGTTGAGTGCAAAGGGAGGCAACTCGGCTCCAACGTGTGCTTCATGTTGCACGAGGTTTTACGGCTCCGAGCTCATCTCATCTCATCACGCTTTGATGTTTTATGAATGTGAGGGGGTGGTGGGTGGGAAAGTATGTACGGTACGGTTATTATTATTATTATTTTTTTTTTTTGGGGGGGGGGGGGGGGGGTGTTTGAGGCCGGGGGGTGGGGGTGGAAAAGTATCTACGGTACGGTTATTTAGGGGGAGAGGGAAATGGAAAAGGTGGAGTCGGGTAAACCAACTAGTCACGGTAT
>JAWQFJ010025461.1:32500-55000 GCA_034096865.1 Theodoxus fluviatilis | reverse complement strand
AAGTGTCTTGTCTGATGCCCCTCCTCAAGTGTCTTATCTGATGCCCCTCCTCAAGTGTCTTGTCTGATGCCCCTCCTCAAGTGTCTTGTCTGATGCCCCTCCTCAAGTGTCTTGTCTGATGCCCCTCCTCAAGTGTCTTATCTGATGCCCCTCCTCAAGTGTCTTATCTGATGCCCCTCCTCAAGTGTCTTGTCTGATGCCCCTCCTCAAGTGTCTTATCTGATGCCCCTCCTCAAGTGTCTTGTCTGATGCCCCTCCTCAAGTGTCTTGTCTGATGCCCCTCCTCAAGTGTCTTGTCTGATGCCCCTCCTCAAGTGTCTTATCTGATGCCCCTCCTCAAGTGTCTTGTCTGATGCCCCTCCTCAAGTGTCTTATCTGATGCCCCTCCTCAAGTGTCTTATCTGATGCCCCTCCTCAAGTGTCTTATCTGATGCCCCTCCTCAAGTGTCTTATCTGATGCCCCTCCTCAAGTGTCTTGTCTGATGCCCCTCCTCAAGTGTCTTGTCTGATGCCCCTCCTCAAGTGTCTTGTCTGATGCCCCTCCTCAAGTGTCTTATCTGATGCCCCTCCTCAAGTGTCTTGTCTGATGCCCCTCCTCAAGTGTCTTATCTGATGCCCCTCCTCAAGTGTCTTGTCTGATGCCCCTCCTCAAGTGTCTTGTCTGATGCCCCTCCTCAAGTGTCTTATCTGATGCCCCTCCTCAAGTGTCTTGTCTGATGCCCCTCCTCAAGTGTCTTATCTGATGCCCCTCCTCAAGTGTCTTATCTGATGCCCCTCCTCAAGTGTCTTGTCTGATGCCCCTCCTCAAGTGTCTTATCTGATGCCCCTCCTCAAGTGTCTTATCTGATGCCCCTCCTCAAGTGTCTTGTCTGATGCCCCTCCTCAAGTGTCTTATCTGATGCCCCTCCTCAAGTGTCTTGTCTGATGCCCCTCCTCAAGTGTCTTATCTGATGCCCCTCCTCAAGTGTCTTATCTGATGCCCCTCCTCAAGTGTCTTGTCTGATGCCCCTCCTCAAGTGTCTTATCTGATGCCCCTCCTCAAGTGTCTTATCTGATGCCCCTCCTCAACAACGTTTTGTGTGCGTGTCTTATCTGATGCCCCTCCTCAACAACGTTTTGTGTGCGTGTCTTGTCTGATGCCCCTCCTCAAGTGTCTTGTCTGATGCCCCTCCTCAACAACGTTTTGCACAAAGTAACGTTCTTTAGAGAGAGATCTGGATCATGAAACTTGGTGATATTATGCTTTGTACATAAAAAGAAGGAATAAATAAGGGAAAGGAAAATTGGTATTTTATCTGAATATCACGTTTGTGGAAGTTGAATCTCCTCTACAAAGGTGGACAAAATAGTAACATTTATCTGAAGAAATTAGCATTGGCATCATTCAACTGAAACATCCCTGAGACACGTGTACATGTGGTGTGGAACCTGGGAAATGAAAGGAGTCGGCATTTTTTAATGATTTATTCGCTGTTGCAGCCCCAAGATCTGGACTTGCAGCCAAGCACTTCATTGATGTTGGAGGTGTGTATTGAAAGTCATGCCTTTGTATGTGTCTTTGCTGTGTTTGCATGTGTTGGTTTATCTACTACATGCCTGCCCGCCCGCCTGCCCACCCACCCACCCACCCACCCACCATGACCCACATACCCACCTACCCACCCATCCACATACCCACCCACCCACCCACCCACATACCTACCCACCCACCCACCCACCCACCCACCTACCTACCTACCCTCTGACCTACCTGTCTACCCACCTACCTACATACTTATCTACTTATGCCTATTTATATTCATCCATTTCTTTATCCTTGTTTTCTCTCCTTCCACATTTTCCATCCATTCATCCTTCCCTCCATCCATTTTTTTAAAAGCACAACTATCTGTCTTTAACTTGGTCATAAAATAATAATAATAACACTCAAAAACTCATGCTCATAACCCATTATGTACAGTATGTAACAAGTTTCCAGAGTGGAAAATCTGCTGTATCTGCTCAATCCTATAATCCTCACTATTTATGTTCTAACACTGTAACAGGCTTTTGTATTTTTCCCCATTTAATTCCCACATTAATTATGTTTATGAATGCTCACTTGTGCAAATGCTGTTTTACTTTTACAAGACACATGATAGCAAAAGCTGAAAGAGGGGTGCATATTGTATTCCTGTACATGGGTTCTAGCAATAAGGTTGGTTAAAAAAAAGTATTATTAATTTTTAAAAGTAATTTTACCTAAAGAGCAGACAGCTTAGGTAATTTCCACTTGCAGTTTTATTGTGGAGACTGAAATGCTAAATTAAGCCAAGGGGTTAAGCATGTAGTAATTTGAGGCCAGTTTCTCAGGACTAAGATACAGTAGCAAAGTTAATGAGAGGGAGTGGGCAGAACAATATGTGCTTGATAAAACTGGCCTTGTCTTATCTCATGACGATGCATAACAGCCGGAAACGGCATCGAAGTGCTTCTTTTTTTTCTTTTTAAAAATAAGTTTAATTTACTTCCCTGTCAGGCAAGCAACTGCAGTTTTATCAAGCCCAAGCAAATTTTTACTCACCACGGATGAGCGGGGGAATGATTTGAACACCTTTTGAAGTGAAATGTGCCTCAGTTGGATTGCCTTTGACTAACTTTGCTAGTGTATCCAAGTCCTGAGGAAACCACCCCTGGATCTAAGTCATATAACTACAGAGTTGAGATGCACTGTATTAACTATTATGTTAGCCTGTGTCTCTTATGAACCTTCTCAGCTGGAGTGATTGACCGGGACTACAGGGGAAATGTGGGTGTGGTCATGTTCAACTTCTCTGACCAAGACTTTGAAGGTGAGTTGTTTGGCAGTCTCTCAGGCAGGTGACTTTTCAGAACCCCTGCCTTTGTTTCGGAAAGGAAATGCTGTTATGTAGAAGTTTGTGCTGACTTGTTTGTCTACCTCATTCTCTACTGGTGCCTGATGTAAAATATATAGTCTCTGTGTGTGTGTGTGTGTGTGTGTGTGTGTGTGTGTGTGTGTGTGTGTGTGTGTGTGTGTGTGTGTGAGTGTGTGTGTGTCTGCATGAATGTATGTGTCTGTGTGTTTGTGTGTGTGTAAACGTGTGTGCATAAATGCACATGTGTGTGTGTGTATGTGTGTGTGTGTGCAAACGTGTGTGTATAAATGCATGTGTGTGTGCAAACGTGTGTGCAAGCGTGTGTGTATAAATGCATGTGTGTGTGTGTACCAGCACTTCTATTGCCTCGTCCCCCCACCATGGGTACTCAATGTATTGGAAAGTATTTTGGGCCTGGATAGACCTTATCGGCCACCTATGGCCACTTATGGGCACATCACACCTCAACCAGCAACATTGGATAAGTTGTGGTCTTCTTCGCCTCCTGAAGGACGTGTAAGAAGATAATTTATGCTTGCATTAAGACCACATTGGAATGAAAGAAGGTGATGTTAATACCTGTGCTGTCATTTAAGAGAGATGGTCCCTACTGTAATGTTCTTTTTCTTTTGCAGTGAAGAAAGGTGACAGAATTGCCCAGCTGATTTGTGAAAGGATCTTCATGCCAGATTTAGTGGAGAAAGATGTAAGTGTTGCCATTGTGTGATCAGAAACTTTCCTCATGAGAACCAATTAAAAAAAAAGTTTAAGGGGGGACATGGGGCAGAAAAATGGATTATAGAAAAGAGAGAAATATTTTACACAAAACATACTTAATGTGAGGTGTATTCACAGAAAATTATATTGTCCCAGGGAAGATGAGATGGCACACAGTTAATTGATTACTGTCTTTTTTATGATAAAACCTCTCACAAAAAAACTCTTTGCATCGTTCATTTTATTTTTCGATTTTGCATAGAAAATTGTGAGCCATTGTAGTTGAAAGGCAAGTGCATGTCTATTTATAAACTAGTATATTTATACCAAGGTGTTTTCAGCAGCAGCATCCTGTACAGTTGGCAAGGTAACAGGAAAAATCTGAGAATGGATGAGAGTTCTTGGTACAGTTCTAGGAACTTCTCAGGACGATCTTTCGTGAAGTGTCTGTCACTGCAGGAACTTACTGTTGTGCCCTTGGATTCTTCAGGTGCTGGAGGATACGGATCGGGGAGAAGGCGGCTTTGGATCAACAGGGAAGAACTGAATACCCGGCATCTAATGTTAGTATCATAGACACCACACACTGTATTCACATTTGCATCATGAATAAATGTCAGAAACTTTTCTTGTGTGTTTTTGAGCATAGAACTGTTTCTGTCATATACCACTGTGTTGAGGGGAGTGCAAGTTCTTAAAGAGCTTGCCAGTTTGCGCCAAGGGAAAGTGTGCATCATCTTTTCCTGAATGATGAATGGTGGTAGACTGCAGTGCAGTGCTTTAGGGTATCCCAGCTTTCTTAGAGTAGATACTGCTTGGAATGCACTGGAATGTACTTTCATTCACTGGTGGGATTTTTGTATCCAGTAGCTGTGCTCCCTCAGAAATGTTCATGCATAGTACTTGAAAGTGTGCATACACTTTACAACTACACATACAGTTTTTGTGGACTACTGTATACCACAATCAGAATACTTCAACAATGGTGGGTAACAAAGCCCTGCATGACACAAACTACCAAAAATCTATTGAGTAAATCCCAGAGGCAATACTTCCTGGCTAATGAGGAAGATGTTGGGCAGCTTTAGCTGTTGCTATTCTGCCATTGCACAGTGATATTTAAGTTTGCTCACTACTAGATACATACACGTATATCACTAGGTTCAGAGAGATTTCATGCACTTCATAACTTTCCAAAAGAAATGACCAGTATGTAGGTGTGTGAATAGTAGGCAAATGAAAGATTATGATTTATTTACAAATGCTGAAAACAAAAGATGGAAGGATGGGGTAAGAGCTGGTTGGAGAAAGATGGGAGATGGAAGTTGCAATGAATGAAGCACTACATACATCTGGATGGATGGATGGTGTTTTACGGCCTATCAGCCTTTGTAGGCTATGTGAGGCCATTAAGCATGATGATCACTCGAACAGTTTAGAGTTAATGCAAGTCAAGCCACGGTGTCCCTAATTATTCGCTTCTTATGAATTGCAAAGGGAGGCGCGATGGCATACATCTGGAATGTCTTGTATTGGAAAATGGTGACTGGTTCTCCTAAACTGAGTTTAATACTTCAGTCAAATCATGAGAAGATCAGGTAGTCAGACATTTTACTCCAGCCACAGAGCAGAACTGCCTCTGCAAAAACATTGTGACTTTCAGGTTTGGAATCCATCAATAAATGTCTTTATGTCTACAGGAACAGCAAGTACTCATTTTTGTGAAAAAAATAACAATCCAAACATACAAAGAAAAAATGTCTGTTTAGCACCCCATCTCATAATTATCCTGATTCTGCCTCACTGGCAATATCAAATCCTTGTAGGTGTGGTGTTACTTCAAATGGGGGACTCGTCTGTATGCACAGTGCATTTTCATTTCTAATGAAGCCCTTGTCTCAAAACTGCTCACTTTCAGTACACATGTATTCAAAGAGGCTTTAGTCAACCATCATGATAATTTTAAAACCATTTTGAAGTATAATCATTGCACTTTGGATGATACACAAGTCTGAGAATTGCCAAGGACATTGGATTGACTCGGTCTGGGAGGAATGGCTGTACACAAAAGTTTGTGTTTTTTGTGTGCAAATGCTGAACACTTGAAAGGACATGATTTTGAACTGTCTAGAGAATCCCAGAAGATACAAATGATAATGAATAAGACAGGAATGCAGATTTAGAATGTGGTGCGGACAGTGTTGTAAAATGTTGAATGTGGACAGATGGTGAAGTGTGGTTCGAGAAGTGTAGTTCGAAAATTGTGGTTGGATTTCGAAATTCAAGAGGAAAGGTCAAGTCTCATCCAGAATATACATGCACACCACTTGGACACTGAATGGAGTTTGACGGCCTGTCAACCGTGTAGGCTATGTAAGGCTATCAATTACAAAATACCTTTAAAGCTGATAGAATAAGAGCAGAGTCTAATCATGATTTCTCTGGTTGTTAATGTCGTGCAAATGGCATAGGGAGACTAGGTGGGTCAATTCCAGACGTGTTTACCCTTCCGCAATTTGCGGAAATCTTCTGATTTTGAGTCCGAGTCTCCGCTTTTACGGACGATCTTCCGGCCGATATTTCGCTGAAAAAAATCGAAATCTTCCTCTTGAAGATCAAAACCTTCCGCATTTTTCTGGTTATTTATCAAATCTTCCTCATAAAGGTTTTTGGGGGTAAACAGGTCTGCAATTCTTACCTGCAGCCCACAGGGAATTCGGAACAAATCGACAGAGTTATGGTGACGGTCCATCAAAGGAATGCCACAAGATATTAAAAAAGATTATCATTACAACAAGAAATTATGCATCTGCAGTGAATACTCTAAATCAAGCCATCAATGGCGGTTTTTTTTCTCAGGTTTATCTTGGTCTTATATGTAAGGATAATATGATCATATCATCACTATGCTTATAATCTGCGTGGAATTAGAAAAAAGTAAATTTGCATAAAGTTGCAGTGACAGATCTCAAGAATTGTCGATACTGTCTTCAAATATTACTTTCTGTAAAATATGCAGCCCTGCTGTTCATATAAAAGGGGAGGGGAGAGAAGATGAGAGGTAGAAGATAGAGAGAGAGAGGAATAGAGATAGTAGAGAGAGGTCATTTAATAAATAATGAAAGAGAGAAGAGAGTGAGGCAAAGAGAGAGAGAGAAGAAGAAGAGAGAGTTAGAAAAGCAATACTGAATTAAAAACATAGCCAGACCAAAAAGAGTAATTCAAGAAGTAGAAAGAAGAGTAATAACGAGACGAAGAGGGACGAAAGAGAAGTGGAGAGATAGGTGGAGCTAAAATAAAAAAATAGAAGAGGAGAGGAAGAGAGACGAGAGAGAGAGAAAGAGCGAGAGAAGAAAGAGAGAGATGAGAGAGAGAGAGAGAGAGAGAAGAGAGAAGAAGAGGAAGGAGGAGAGAAGGAGAGAGAGAGGAGAGAGAGTAATAGAGCGAGAGAGATAGAGAGATCAATAAAAGAGAAATAAGGAAGATGAGGATAAGAAAGAAGATATGTGATAACACAAGAGAGGGAAAAGCAGAGAAAGAGAGCAAGTAAAACAAGCGCAGAAACAGAGATGAGGAGAAAAAAAAGAGCATAAGAGTGAAGGAGAGAACACAAGAAGAAAGAGAAGAAGCGGGAAAGCGAATAGGGTAATCAAAGAAGCCGGGACGTGACATCGAGAAAGAAAAAAAAAAAAAAGGAAGAACAGGAGGGGGAAAGAAGGTCAGGGTGGTGAAGGAAACAAAACAAAAGAAAAAAGAGGATAAGAAGAACAAAAAGAAAAAAGGAACATAGAACCAATAAAGGGAAGAAGAGAAAGGAAAGAAGCGAAAAAAAAGACCTGAAGAGATACCTTGGAAATAGAGAGGAGAGATGGGAAAGAGGAAGAGAGAAGTATGGGAGGAATAAAGAGAGAGAGAAGGAGGGAGATGCGAGAATAAACGATAGGAGCAAATAAAGCAAGAAAAGGAAGGCCAAGGAAGAAGAGAGAAGAAACAGAGAGAGAGGGGGGAGGCGGAGAGAGAAGTAAGAAGAGGGCGGCGGGGTGGCCGTCGGCTGGGAAGGGGGGAGAGCAGTACGATAGACAAGAGGAGAGAGAAGAGAGAAGAGGAGGAGGAGTATGTGAGATAAGAGTTACAGAGAGATAAGAAGCTGAGTACTTAGCATATCAGAGATGATCTGAGTGTGTCAATAGACTATCTAGAGTGTATACGAGAGAGGAAAAGATCAAATATCTTCATGACAACTGGATAAATCGATAGAATATATATTATCCAATCCTCGGACTTTGGCAATTCATGAGATTGTAAACGAAATACTGTTGATCTCCCTTTCCCCTTCCCGATGTCTCATCTCCATCCGCTAGTCTCTCCTCTTTCTCTCTTTTCTCTTCTCTCTCTCTCTCTCTCTCTCTCTCTCTCTCTTCCTCTCTTCTCTCTCTCTCTCTCTCTCTCTCTCTCTCTCTTTCCCTCTCCTCTCTCTTTCTCTTCCCCTCTCCTCTCTCCTCTCCTCTCTCTCTCCCCTCTCCTCTCTCTCCCCTCTCCTCTCCTCTCTCTGTCTCTGTCTCTGTCTCTGTCTCTGTCTCTGTCTCTCTCTCTCTCTCTCTCTCTCTCTCTCTCTCTCTCTCTCTCTCTCTCTCTCTCTCTCTCTCTCTCTCATATGCACACACACACGCACACATATACATACACAAACGCACAAACACATAGTTCCAAAACTGTCGATGGGAGGCAAATTTGAATCCTGCATTGCCATGTCCTGCAGTTCAAGTGTCCTCAGCTTGTAAGAGTCCTCGTGGGTTGGGGGTAAGAATAGACACACACACACACACACACACACACACACACACACACACACACACACACACACACACACACACACACACACACACACATGCATCTCCCTACGCGATTCATGGGGAAACGGTGACTTTGACTTGATAGTATTCTAACTAGTTCCAGTGATTTTATGATCAATGAAATGGCCTTACATGGCCTACAAGGGATGATAGGCCACAGAATTCTATCCCGGGCACCAACCCCCCAAAAACTCACATTAAGGGAGGCAATTTTGTAAAATGTTATGGATGCCTGATAAAAAAAAATGTAAAAACTTTTTAAAAGTTCAGACAAGTTTTATTTTCTTCTTCTGTAGAGAACTGTGCAGTGAATTGTACAAGGATCCACTGTCACGAAGTATATTTCCTACATTGATTTTTTAAAATATTGATTAACGTTGTGGCCTTATAATAGCCTTCAAGGCTGAGAGACACTTTTAAGCTCCATTCATCCATCCTCTTGACAGCATATTTCTCCCGCACAAAATTACCCCTGAGGGTTCCCTACGCGATTTGTTAGAGTCGAATAACTAGGGACATCGTGACTTGATTTGCACTTACTCTATACTATTCTATTGATTTTTGCCTACGAAGGCTGATAGGTTGTAAATATCCATCCATCCATCCATCCATCCATCCAAATTGATATGCACCGATATTCCTGGGCCTGAGTGTGGGCCTCACGACTCGGAGCCAACATTATTATATACAGTATACTTTCTATAGGCAAATGGGTGCTAACGAGGCTAAATTGTTGCAGTGGAAACTCTCCTATCTGCAATGCCATTGCTATCTTTCGTGTGTCCTATAAAATCGGAGAATCTTCTCCATCAATACCACACGTAAGTATAGCTATAACAGCTGCAATTCTTTCTCCACGTTCATGTGTCGAACGAAATATATATAGTTTCAAAGGAACGTACTGCGACGTAGATAAACAATGCTAAAGTGAAAACCTACGCCAAATGAAAAACTCGGAATTTATCAACAAATAGAGACACAATTAGACCTTTTTCCTGGAACAACTGTGCATGTCTCTTGTAAACTTGGGCTTATTCTGCACATAGTTCCGAAACTGTCAATGGGAGGCGAGTTCGAATGCCGCAGTGCCTCGGATAACTCGGGTTGACAGAACCAGACTCTTGTCATCGCTGTTCTCACCGGGAGTTCCGTGGGGGTGGCCAAATGGGGATGGAGGCAGAGGTGAGGCCGAGGGGCACCCAAACCGTGCACTGCATGCCGTGCAGGTGATATCGGACGTGCGGGGTGGAGCTGACAAGGGGGAATCGGATGGCCGCAACCTGGCGATGCTTTGCACGTGCTGACCCTGGCGCTCAGGCATCATGCGGGCTGTGAAGGCGGAGGGAGGGATCATCAGATGATAGTGAGTTGGCAGAAGCAGAGGTTGGGGATCGAGAAACGCCGGGAGCGGCTGTGGAAATAGACATGTATAGTGAGTGATAAATGGAAGTTCCTATCTACGCCACCCGCCTTCGCAAAACGGAGGACGAGGCGTGTTGTACTGCTCATAGTAGCAATTACAGTCATAGTTGTAGGAGTGATCCAAAGGCAAATTCTGTTGTTGCGTTATCGCATTGTTCAAGCATTACCATGGCATATCTGTCTTGCAGCTTGCCAAATTCGACCCGTCAATGTGTTCTGCAACTCTTGACATTGTCACTGGCACTTGACCGGTACCTAATCAGTGGCGGTAAACTGCTCAACAGTAGAACCGTCAAATGTCCATATTTAAGGATATGACCACATTGGTTTGAAACGCAATTAATCGAGTACTGGCAAATCTTTATGTAAACAACACTTTAACCTCGTCGGCAGCAACAACTGATTCCAGTAAACTGCAATAGTTAGAAATGATGTTGTCACAGCAGCCAAATGTACTTTTTCTAACTTCCATCAACCAATGTGTACCACTTTTGTTAGACCACATTTTCAGCCATGCATCACACTAAGGAATCTCGTCGTTCAGAAGAAAAAAGTTATATCTGTAGTGAAGCATTTTGGCATCCTTCATTTAGCGAGAATGTTTTGCACACAACTAAATATAACTAGATTTTGGAACTACAACGATTATGGGTCGATAGCCATGCTGTTGTCGTCAAGCCCCAACCTAATTAGTAATGTACGAACACCTTTAATCTTAGATTAGCTACTTGCAGAAAATGGTCATGCTAACTTTGAGAATTTGTTTAATAAGGTCAAGCATTACATTGTGAAACTTGCACGGTTCAACACGTTTTTCTCTCATGCTGCAGTGACAGCAGCAGTGGCAGCAGTAGCAGCAGCAGTGGTAGCAGTAGCAGCAGCAGTGGTAGCAGCAGTGGTAGCAGAAGTAGCAGCAGCAGTGGTATATAGTAGCGGTAGCAGCAGTGGTAGCAGCAGTTGTAGCAGAAGTAGCAGCAGCTATTGCAGCAGCAGTGGTAGCAGCAGTGGCAGCAGCAGTGGCAGCAGCAGTAGCAGCAGCAGTGGTAGCAGCAGTGGTAGCAGCAGTGGTAGCAGCAGTGGTAGCAGCAGTGGTAGCAGCAGTGGTAGCAGCAGTAGCAGCAGCAGTGGTAGCAGCAGTGGTAGCAGAAGTAGCAGCAGCAGTGGTAGTAGCGGTAGCAGCAGTAGCAGCAGCAGTGGTAGCAGCAGTGGCAGCAGCAGTGGTAGCAGCAGTAGCAGCAGCAGTGGTAGCAGTAGTGGCAACAGAAGTAGCAGCAGCAGTGGTAGTAGCGGTAGCAGCAGTAGCAGCAGCAGTGGTAGCAGCAGTGGCAGCAGCAGTGGTAGCAGCAGTAGCAGCAGCAGTGGTAGCAGCAGTAGCAGCAGCAGTGGTAGCAGTAGTGGCAGCATCAATGGTCGAAGCATCAGCAGCAGTTTTTACTGGATTGTGTATAAATGTATGGCGGTTTTCCCTTGGTTCAAGGATGTTGGGATCCTTCTTTAACCCTGTGGACTCGCAAGTGGCTTTGCAGGTCCAGTTTGGAGCGGCAGTCGAAAGCAGGTGGGGCACTGGAACTCCATTGCCGTCACAGGGACTGTCGGAGCTCTGTGGCGATTGCACGGAAATATCTATGCTGGACAGCTTTTACAGTGGAAGACTTGTTGCACAGGGACCCTCGGAGCTCTGTGGCGATTGCACGGAATTACCTATGCTGGACAGCTTTTACAGTGGAAGAGTTGTTGCACAGGGACTGTCGGAGCTCTGTGGCGATTGCACGGAAATACCTATGCTGGACAGCTTTTACAGTGGAAGAGTTGTTGCACAGGGACTGTCGGAGCTCTGTGGCGATTGCACGGAAATACCTATGCTGGACAGCTTTTAAAGTGGGAGAGTTGTTGCACAGGGACTGTCGGAGCTCTGTGGCGATTGCACGGAAATACCTATGCTGGACAGCTTTTAAAGTGGGAGACTTGTTGCACAGGGACTGTCGGAGCTCTGTGGCGATTGCACGGAAATACCTATGCTGGACAGCTTTTACACTGGAAGAGTTGTTGTACAGGGACTGTTGGAGCTCTGTGGCGATTGCACGGAATTACCTAAGCTGGACAGCTTTTAAAGTGGGAGACTTGTTGCACAGGGACTGTCGGAGCTCTGTGGCGATTGCACGTAAATACCTATGCTGGACAGCTTTTAAAGTGGAAGAGTTGTTGCACAGGGACTGTCGGAGCTCTGTGGCGATTGCACGGAAATACCTATGCTAGACAGCTTTTAAAGTGGGAGAGTTGTTGCACAGGGACTGTCGGAGCTCTGTGGCGATTGCACGGAAATACCTATGCTGGACAGCTTTTACAGTGGAAGAGTTATTGTACAGGGACTGTTGGAGCTCTGTGGCGATTGCACGGGATTACCTATGCTGGACAGCTTTTAAAGTGGGAGACTTGTTGCACAGGGACTGTCGGAGCTCTGTGGCGATTGCACGGAAATACCTATGCTGGACAGCTTTTACAGTGGAAGAGTTGTTGCACAGGGACAATATGACTCCCTCGGCCGCCGAAGCCGGAATCCAACTGTACGAGAAGTCGTCGCGGCCAGAGGCTTCTTCGGCTGCAGTGGATGACCATGACGTCTTCTGTGCCTTAATTGTCATGCTTCGCTCTCCACAAAGCGCTCCAGCTCCACTCGTCTGGCCGCTGGATCCACTCACGATCTCTTCCGCCCAGTCAGCCGGAGCTGTCTTTGCAGGTTAGAGTAGGCATAGCCCTAACTCACCGAGGGTTTCAGACCCGTCTTCTACCCTCACGTACTTTAGCTTGCCTGTCGAAGCAGTTTGCCGGGATGTGGCTGCCGTCGCATGCAAACAGCTACTCGGAGCCAAAAGTGAGAGCTGAGCGCTACCTGGGGACAGAAGACGGGTGAGATGCCTTTAAAATTACTCGACAAGCTCTTCTATGGACATCCTATCCATCCTTGAAATGCGTATATGTCTGAATCTATATGTGCACACTTTGTGTGAATGTGTAAACATGAATTCATATTTCCCACTCTTTCAGTGACAAATAATTTCGGTTTTCTACTGTTAAACCGAATCAAAACATGTTGACAATACAGTTTGGTTCATTATCTTGAAGGGTGTTGTGTTTTCATTTATCAATAATTGCCAGAGAATACTACATTAATCCAAGGTATTGGTGCCGATCGCTCTAGCCTGTCGAAAGATGTGTAACAAAAACGTTAACAACCGCTTACCAAAGCAACTCCTTAGAGGCCTTCGCACACGAGGCAGTTCCACTCATTTAACTCTATTGCTTCCCATGCATTGCTTCGTGTGCGGTGTCGGTTGAATGAAATTGGCATTCCAAGCAACTTTCCAAGCCACCGGCAACTGAGTTGCTCGCCGTAGAATGTGTTCTAATTTCTGGTACAGTGGCGGACCACACTGTAAATCCACTAATCACAGAGCACCTGCGTATGACGTCAACGTTTACCGCGTCAATCATGGACGAGACAAACACGTTCTTTTCCTCTCTTTTTTTGTTGCTGTTCGGCAATTATTACTATTGCTGCAGCAGCTGCAACATCATCATTGGATGAGAGGTGCTTTCGTCATCGCCACTCGAGGTTTCGCTGTCGTTTGGTTGATAGATTTCAGTCTTGGTCTGCTAGGGCAAGCCCGCGGGGGGAGAGATGATCAGCATCTGTGAGTGCAAGCGCGGGAATTAATACGTTTCCATAAACAGAACGTGGCGAGAGGTGAAAGGTCACTCTGTGGAAGCATGTGCGACCTCAGTCTCCAGCATTACCTGCCACAGTGCCAGGCAACCGTCCGCAGGCAAAGTGGCAAGAAATGTGGGTTGTTTAACCGACTCGCGGCACACGTCAGCAAGGTGGTCCAACCAGGCGCTACAACAACGACACGCACATGGACACACTGCGGTCCTGCAACATCCCTGTCATCGGGTGGGAAGCCTTGACTGCTGACCGCAGCACTTGGAGGCAGCTCACCCACAAAGGCACCAAGGTCTTTGAAGTGGAGCACCTGCCTGGCCAGCCTCGATAGGAAACGCCAGGCCAAACAAAAACAGAACCAAATTCAGCTGCTGCTACTGTAGCCTGTCCTGAGTGAGGACACCCCTGCGCATCCGAGTTTGGCCTGCGGTCCCGCGTGCGACGACACTGACGTCATCTTCCTCCGCGAAGGACTTCAATGATGACGAACAAGAACATTGTTGATGCAACTTTATCTAGACAATGGAGTGGTCGGCGTGAGAATTGTCACTGGATGTGACCTCAACACACGGAAATTGCTGTTCATTTACGTACCAAATAAGTATGCCTTAATCCACGTTTGGAATCTTGGGAAAATAGCTGTTGAAAATTTTTTGAAAGCCCCAAAAGCTATTCTGGATGGTCGTATCTTGACAAATTTATTTCAAAATTTTTGCCAACTTAAAAAAAATCTACAAAGCTAGGATACATCCGAAATTGCATGGGTCATTCACGCGGACCGCTGGGACTGAGGCCAGCGGAAGTGGAGCGATGTAGACTTGAGCGTCGTTTGCAGAAGCTCTGTAACGACCCAAAGTATGAACCGACCGAAAGTATGAACCGGAAATCGTCGCAGAGTTATCTGCCCGGAACTCTTAATAATTCGACTCTAAAAAGAGACGGCACCCGCCACTCCGCCTGACTGACTTGGCACACCCGGGGAGTTATGCTAAGATCCGGCCGCGTAAATATATCTGCGTTTTGTGACAAACGTCTTGCTCGGCGGTACTGTACTCCATGCACCTTAACGGTCCGCGTGATTCGGGTGTAATCTTAAGCTAAACGACGTTTATTGGCGCTGCTGAAACGGTCGAAGTCGGAAACATTCGGAACTTCGTTTAGCTTAAGATTACACCCGAATCACGCGCACCGTTAAGGTGCATGGAGTACAGTACCGCCGAGCAAGACGTTTGTCACAAAACGCAGATATATTTACGCGGCCGGATCTTAGCATAACTCCCCGGGCGTGCCAAGTCAGTCAACGGTCGCGTTTTATAAAACCAGACTACAAATAGACTACAGGGAGGTGACTCCCATATTATTTCCTGCAGGGGAGACGGCTTTTCACGGGAAAAAACTTTTTTGAACGCTACATTATGTGTTAAACGACACAAATGCACCAAAAACACAAAAACTCGTAAAGCAACTAATGCGTCGTTTGTTGGGATATATTCCATGCGAAGAACAGGTGCAGGAGCGGTAAATCGCATAAAGAGAGAGCCGGGCAGATAACTCTGCGACAATTTCCGGTTCATACTTTGGGTCGGTTCATACTTTGGGTCGTTACAAGCTCTATCCTACCCTCTTGGCCATCTTGGTCGCATGTCTTGTGATAATTTAGAGTGAAGTTGTGACTTAACATAATGTTTAAGCCAAACGTTAGGAAAGTTTCATCACAATCTATCGATAAGAAAATATATATTTATTTCGGCGTGATCCCACAGTGGAGACGGCGTGACGCGTTGTGCTGGCATGTGAATCTCAACCGAGTGAGCGGCGCCTCCTAGGAGCTCAACATTTGCCCCGACCAAATGTTTAACCTCGTTTGGTACTGGATATTCATGAAATTAATCCTGATGAACGTAAAAAAACACACCCTGAGTTACAGTATGAATTATACAGCATGATATTTTGCACACCAAAAACATCCTGGAAAAGACATGACTTTGATATTCTTTAAAAATATATATATCAAGATTTGCAGTTTTGAAAATAGATGGAGATTTCTCCCCAAAAGAGTGTCTTTGAAAAATCATGACCTCTCATCTATTTGACACACAGATAGTTTGATAACTAAATGCTAGGAATATATTCATTTATATTTAGAGATTGAGATTTGGAGAGAAAAAAACCACAATTGGATTTCTTATATTCATACGAGACAAAAAATATAATCATTCAGAAATATAGCATTCGTGGTTATATGGTAGTGTTGTTCATGTTAGATTATTGTCTGTGACCGTAGCGTCTACACGCATGAATCTCATGATGATTTTCATCCTAAGTTATCCTTTCAGCCCAGTCGATATCTGGCAAGGCTACGCTGTGGAGCGGAACACATTCTCAACCAGTTTGAAAGTATAGAAGTTAATTTTGGAAATCGTCTTGACACGCTGGAGTATCGTTCACGTTCCCACTGAAACATCGCAGACCTAGGGTGCGTTCAGACCTCAACTCCGCAGTCACTGTGAAGACCGCAGCGTAGTTAGTTAAATGACTCAACTGCGAAGGCTGAACGACGTTTCAATGGATATGTAGTTCTGCGCAGGCCTTCGCAGAGAGACTTGAACGCGGTGTCACACACAACACATGACTCTTTGCAGGACACTCAGGAAACGCGTCTAAATCCCGTGTGAGACCGGATGTTGTTTGGTCGCGAGACAATACTCATTTCGCGCGGTTTTCTCGTGAATGGTTACCTAATAATAGGACCCACTGTATCCTTCCGCGTTGTTTTTTTTAATACTGACCCATTTCTAGAATTATCAGACCGAGACATTCTTCAGAAGAACTGATTCACTTCCAAACTGTGAGCAAGAAGAACTGTTGCGTCCAAAATTTCCGCGGCGCTCAATTTCTCCTACCGCCTGAATTACGAATTATATCCACCCATGCCTTCAGAATATTTATCCCTCCAGGTTTACTGGAGGTCCTCACAGCTTTATCTGTCTGTCTGTCTGTCTGTCTGTCTGTCTGTCTGTCTGTCTGTCTGTCTGTCTGTCTGTCTGTCTGTCTGTCTGTCTGTCTGTCTGTCTGTCTGTCTGTCTGTCTGTCTGTCTGTCTGTCTGTCTGTCTGTCTGTCTGTCTGTCTGTCTGTCTGTCTGTCTGTCTGTCTGTCTGTCTGTCTGTGTCAGTGTGTGTGTCTGTCAGTCCCGACTTAACAGCTGCTATCTCAAAACCTACTGGACGGATTTCCTTGACATTTTGCACACTTACTGGAAGTTAGGTCCGATTGAATGTATCAAATTTTCAGAATCGAGATTTGAAAAGAAAGTGACTTTTTTACTTTTGGTGTTGCAAAGAAGGCAAGGGACGGAACTCTGTCCCAACTCAAGGGAAGTTTTGGCATGTGTGACGTGATCATTTGACGTCGAATAACGTGACTTAATTTCGAGGAGATTGGACATTGGTGAAGTAGAAAGAAGGATTTGTTAAAATCCCTCCAGGTTTACTGAAGGTCCTCACAGCTTTATGGATTAGCTCACTCGGTAGCGCGTCAAATATTTTTTTGTCACTGGGTCATGCTTGGTTGTAGGGGATGCGCGTACGGGTTCGAATCCGCACAAAAGCTTTTAAAAAAATGTGTTTATGGTATTCGAGAGAGAGAGAGAGCCACCCCACCCGTTGTTGTACACGTGAGAGGTTGCGGGTTCGAACCTTACTTCCCCCCCCCCCCCCCCCCTCTTTTCTTGAGCGGTTGCGGGTTCGAACCCGATGTTTTTTCTCTTTTTTTAATGCCAAAACCTGGAGGTTCAGTGCCAGCGGTTTTTATCCCTCCAGGTTTACTGGAGGTCCTCACAGCTTTATGGATTAGCTCACTCGGTACGCGCGTCGACTATTTTTTTTCGCTGGGACATGCTTGGTTGTAGGGATGCGCGTACGGGTTCGAATCCGCACAGAAGCTTCTTATTTTTTAATGTGTTACTGTGTATGGTATGAGAGAGAGAGAGAGAGAGAGAGAGAGAGAGAGAGAGAGAGAGAGAGACACCCCACCCGTTGTTGTACACGTGAGAGGTTGCGGGTTCGAACCTTACCTTTTTCCGTCCTCTTTTCTTGAGAGGTTGCGGGTTCGAACCCGATCTTTTTTCTTTTTTTTTAATGCCAAAACCTGGAGGTTCAGCGCCAGCGGTTTTATTTTAAGTGCCACGCAAACTACATATCTTCCAAGTTTCCAGTTGTAACATTCTCGCACAGACGGAAAGGATGTGAGAATAGATGGACGAATCGATGACTGGGTTCGGGGATAATGGATATAATGGATGGTTCAAGGAGGACTTATGGCCTCCAGGCCTGTCTAATGGATCATCCTGTGCTCTGGTTTTGTTTGTTGGAGTAGAAGCTCGTCAACGCTCTGTTTCCCTATTTGTCAGTCACCAATAGGGTAGGAATTAAGCGATGGGTCTATTTCAAAACCTTGACCTACAAGTAGTGCATCCTGGTGGCGAGAAACACAATGGGCGTGTGACGTCACACAAAAATCGATTTTACCAAATGACCGTAGGAAACAATAACCATATTTTGACATGTTCGTCGAAAGCAGTGTCTTGCATAGTCTGCAAGGGCTGGCAAGCCTCGTCCGTCCATCCCCTATCATTTTGGACGCCTGACCCGCTCTAGTGGAATGGCAATCGCTTCGTTGTGAGAACGTCGTGCGCTTCATGCTACCACGTGAGGAGTTGGTCCAGTTCCTTAGATATCACAACTACGGAGTTTATTTTCATATGCGATCATACTGTATTTTGGACTGCTTTTAGTCTTCCTTCCTTCCTTCCTTCCTTCCTTCCTTCCTTCCTTCCTTCCTTCCTTCCTTCCTTCCTTCCTTCTTTCCTTCCTTCCTTCCTTCTTTCCTTTCTTCTTTTTGATTTTAAATTGCTTTACTTTTAATCTCCCTCAGTTTCAAAAATCGACACTTCTGCAGAAGAGGCGCGAGTTTGTTACCTCTGCCAAGAAGATTAATTAAGTTTTACCCGTGGTTCGTTAGTTATTCACTAAAATAACTCAAAAAGCTCTGAACGGATTCTGATGAAAGCTGGTGCAAGGTCAGGGTTCAACCAAGGAAGCAATCCACAAGATTCTGGAAGTTATCTGTTGTCTCCTTTTGGAACTTCAAGCATTCAGAGAAATGTTATCGCTCGTCCCGAGGTTGATAACGTGAAACTACTGTTGACGCCAGCATATGCGCTCCGCACTATAAAGTGTACAGTTAATGATAGAGAAATTGTGACGTCTTTGGTGGAGGTTTGTGCTCTTAGAATGCTCTGTAGTTCACACTTGTATTAAAGGCTGTTGCACGTGGTGAGACCAAAAAATGTCCCTTTCCGCAACATTTGTATCCACTATGACTGTTTCCTCGTGCGCGAGCACTTGTATTTAGTCAATCTTTGTCTTCCCCTCCACATGCACAGTATCTCAAGAGTTTCATGAGTTAGAGCATGCTCTAAATTTGTATTGTTTCACTGATGCAGTTTCGCCAGTTTGCCAGTGGGACTTCCCTATACTCCTGCATCAGCATCCAGTGGGACCTCATAATACTCCTGCAGCAGCATCCAGTGGGACCTCCCTATACTCCTGCAGCAGCATCCAGTGGGACCTCATAATACTCCTGCAGCAGCATCCAGTGGGACCTCCCTATACTCCTGCAGCAGCATCCAGTGGGACTTCCCTATACTCCTGCAGCAGCATCCAGTGGTACCTACTTATACTCCTGCAGCAGCATCCAGTGGGACTTCCCTATACTCCTGCAGCAGCATCCAGTGGGACCTCCCTATACTCCTGCAGCATCATCCAGTGGGACTTCCCTATACTCCTGCAGCATCATCCAGTGGGACCTCCCTATACTCCTGCAGCAGCATCCAGTGGGACCTCCCTATACTCCTGCAGCATCATCCAGTGGGACTTCCCTATACTCCTGCATCAGCATCCAGTGGTACCTACTTATACTCCTGCAGCAGCATCCAGTGGGACCTCCCTATACTCCTGCAGCAGCATACAGTGGGACCTCATAATACTCCTGCAGCAGCATCCAGTGGGACCTCCCTATACTCCTGCAGCAGCATACAGTGGGACCTCCCTATACTCCTGCAGCAGCATCCAGTGGGACCTCATAATACTCCTGCAGCAGCATCCAGTGGGACCTCCCTATACTCCTGCAGCAGCATCCAGTGGGACCTCCCTATACTCCTGCAGCAGCATCCAATGGGACCTCCCTATACTCCTGCAGCAGCATCCAATGGGACCTCCCTATACTCCTGCAGATGGGAAATGGAGGACAGCGATCTGGATTTCGCGGCTATTACCAAATGACGCGAGTGTTTAAGTATATGATGATTGGTGAAGTCAATAGAAAAGGGCTTTGCATGTAAGGCAAAGCTATTTATGTTGGCCGCCGCGAACTGGGTTGTTCAGCGTCAGCTCTTTGACCCCGCTGAACCGGGAATTTTCCATGAGCAGAACTGGCACTGCGCATGCTCCAGCTCCCCAGCACCCTCCAAGACCAACAGTGTTATCGCTCAAGTCTTCAAGGGGGGGACAGACCACACGCCTTTCCCCTCTGGCGAGTACACAACCTTTTCATTTCAATATCCCCGTTAGAACAACATCAGCAACACTAGACAAGAACATTTCCGTATCAGGGAGGCTGACGCATTAAGTTTCTGTTTCTGTTCACGA
Organism: Theodoxus fluviatilis; assembly: GCA_034096865.1. NCBI lineage: Eukaryota > Metazoa > Mollusca > Gastropoda > Cycloneritida > Neritidae > Theodoxus > Theodoxus fluviatilis. The sequence goes on along the minus strand of JAWQFJ010025461.1, from coordinate 34,703 downwards.
CAGCCTTTACCTGGGTTGTCTCATGAGACGGTTCTTCTTATCTGTTGCTGACTGGCTCGTTTTCAATGGACGTAGAGGGTTTGTCCAGGAGCGTATGCAAGAAATAGCTCTGGGCCAAATTTCATTGATTACAAGTAGGGGGTTTTGCAAGGCAAAGTGTTTGCTCAAATTTGAAGCGCAGTTTTCTTTAAAAGCTCCCTTGTGATACAAACGTATTCAAATTGTCATAACTCGGCAACCACTGCACATATGATAATTGTTGTGTCAGTTCTGAGGGCATTTAGTGTACTTTACGATGACGGAAAAATCTGAAAATCACCATCGGTATCCGAGCGTCTCATTTTGGGAGGACCAGTCATATATGTTGAAATTGCAGTCACCATCTACATAGTCACGTGGATCTTTTCAATAATATTGCTTGAGTATAACGTATCATGAAAGCCACACCTTGAAAATAATAAAAGGGAAAGTTACTGAAAGTAGTCTTAATGTTTTTCGGGGTTCTGTTTCGTGTTCTCTACAGAAATGTGTTATGACTCCAAACATGGAAATGTCCTTCGCGGCGGGGTCGGTGGCAGCGCAGCATGAAACGAGAAAAAGTATGGACGAAACTTTTAGCATCCCATTATCAAGAAAGCTATCGTGGTTTTCATTTTGCCGATTGCAATAAGGGAATTAGGCGTTTGAGAATCAATTTGCACTGAAGTGAGCAGACTTGATGCTTTAAAGTAATTGTTTAATGCTAAAGGTGCGGTTTTATATAGCAATGTATCACCTAACTACGGCCTTCCCTCGCCCAGCGCCTCCTCTTAGGCAGAGTCCAAATTTTCAATATCTTGTTCAAGTCCATCCAAAAAAATTATCACCAAGGCTGCAGGTTGCGATCTGGAACTCTCAGTCTGTTCGTAACAAGACCGAGGAAGTAATTGACACAATCAGGGAAGACGAAATCGATATTCTGCTAATAACAGAGTCGTGGCTAAGCTAGGAAGGAGACGAGGCGGTCATTGCCTCGATGACACCACCGGGTTACACACTCAAATCCTTTCCCAGGCGCTCTGGACGTGGCGGTGGTATAGCTATCATCCATCGCAGCTGCCTAAACATCGAGCAGCTTCTGTCACTGACCCAGTGCACTAGCGCGTTTGAATCAGCGGCCATCGTCTTAAACCAGAATGGGAGATCAATGCATCTCATCGTTTTTTACAGGCCCCCTCATTCCAGAAACTCCGCCATCTTCCTTTCGAGATGAGTTTTCCAGTCTCCTGGAGGCGACACAGGACATCAGCAATGATTTCAAAATCATGGGAGACTTCAACATCCATTATGATAACATGAACGACAGCCAGACAAAGGCATGATGAAACTGTTGCACGATCACAACCTGAAGCAGCATATTGAAGTGGCCACGCACAAGTCAGGTCACACATTGGATTGGGTGGTCAGTAAAAAAGACTGCAGTGCGATAGCTAACTGCATAGTACTGGACAAGGCCCTCTCCGATCATTGCATCATTTACGTGGAGATAGAGCTACACGTGAAGAGAAGACAAAAAATAACAACTAGGAATAGGAATCTCAAACAGATCGACACTGCCGCACTTAAAACAGAGCTCCTTGAGTCAGAACTCTTTCGTCTAGCTCCCAGAAACATTGATGAACATGTGAAACTTTTCCTGGCCACAATGTCACACATCCTTGATAGACACGCCCCAGAGGCAGAAAAGGTTATATTCATCAGACCTGACTCCTCCTGGTACAATGATGAAGTCCACCTCGCAAAAATCAGGAAAAGGCTGGCGGAGCGACGCTGGAGAAAATCGGGCCTAACTGTGCACAAGGAAATGTATGTGACTGAAAAAAAACTATATAAAAAACTATTCGCAGTGCCAAATCCAAGTATTTTTCTGCAGCAGATCGATGAACGGTTTAAAGACCATAGGGGCGTGTCGTACCTGCTCTCTAATCTCCTGGGCAACAATGATGCACCTCCTCTCCCATCCGCAGTAAGTGAAAAGATCTTGGCAAACACATTTGCAAGTTTTTTACGGGAAAAATTGAGAAAATAAAAGCTTCTAGTCCATCACCCCATAAGGTCGATCATGATTCAAGAGACCGAGTGAAAAAATTCAGCGCATTTCCCCTGTACTCGTCCCTCGAACTCCAAAAACTGATAAAAAATATGAAACCCACAACATGCGAGC
>JAWQFJ010025461.1:25000-27500 GCA_034096865.1 Theodoxus fluviatilis | reverse complement strand
CCCCCCCCCCCGCTTTCCCCCCACCTCCACCACCCCCCCCCCCCCACCCCTCCCCCGGTCTGATGAGAACACGTTCGGTCATGCAGGCGCCTGGGCCACTGGGACTTTCTGTTCTTCCTTGACAAGTGACGTTGGGGTGTTCTGAATCTCTTCTCTATCATTTGCCTCGGTACAACAGCCTGAAGCCGCGGCTGATCAGCACCTGCAGTTCATGGCTGTGACGTCAAGAATACATCCCCAAGGACTGAGGGCACCCTGCAAGGAGATGCTCCGTGTCTCACACTGCTGTTGCTGTTGATTGGCATTTGAAGGAGACCGTAGGTCTCTCGGATGATGAACTGGAGTCGGCGTGTTCAATATGCCCCAGGTTCCGCCAGTCGATGTCTCGTTGGTCAACACTGTCCCAAGCAGTTTACTGGTATATTATGATTTGGTGGGATGCATCTCAGAACACTGAAGTAAGCAGAAACTAGGGACCTACCAGAGACCAGGGGCGCGTTGAAGTTTCTCTTCGAAGGCCTGCGCAGAGTTACATTTCCCCTACAACGTCGTTCAGGCTTCGCAGTTGAGTCATTCAATTAAGGCCGAGTGTAGTTGCGTGTCACTCGAAGTGGAAGCCTGAACTCACTTCTGCGCTCCGAACGAAAAAGACATTTTGTTAAAATTTCGTAGGTAAAATGATAACGACCACTCCAGATTATTTGATGGTTTCTCTGGTAAAGACTCAAACAAAGTTTTCACTCTTTCGCAAAAGCTACAAACCGACAAGCTTCAAACTCGCATCACGCACGAACGGAAAACGTTGGATACCGGTGTTGTCTGTGGCAACGACTCAGTGTGCAGATGGAAATTCCCCTTTGCACAGGAAGATACCAGCGAGAAATACAGGACGAGAGAACACGTAGTTTTTTAATCGTACACCAACTAGATTACCGGTTGGACTAAAGATTAAACACCATTGCTCATCTTCCTGTGCTCTATGCAATTCTCTCTCTCTCTCTCTCTCTCTCTCTCTCTCTCTCTCTCTCTCTCTATCTCTATCTCTCTCTCTCTCTCTCTCTTTCTCTCTCTCTCCCTCTCCCTGAAAGTACTCGAGCTCACAAGCGAGTTCTGCAGTGACTATATTTCGCGTGTAAAGCTGACGTCAATGGGGGCATTATCCACGCCTTACATGGAATGGAGAAGCAATATTTGGAGTTAAATGTCAACAACATTGTGTCAGTTTCACTTCCTAGAGAGCACAACTTGTCTTTTCAATAACATTTACGAGGTCAGAAGGAATGGCATCCAAGTAAGCAAATTCAACTCGCGTGATTTCCGTAGCACTTAGCAGTGGTGTCCACGGCAAGATTTCCTTTCAGCCAGTAACGACCAGCAGCATGTCCAGTCGATCCGAGTTCCACGTGCGGACACACATAATCATCCTTCCGTCTCACATGCTCTGCACGCAATAAAAGCCAATGTTGAAATCCAACCGCATTAACGCGCTGTCACACTCAATAGCGTCAATGGTTTCAGCGGCAAAGCGTTAACAATAGCAATTGCAATCATATGATCTATTCGCATGTCAGGCATGTTCATCACTGAAGGGCAGTGTCGCGTGCATCGCTTATCCAGTGAATATTGACCTGGAGTTCGATGTTCTAACTATGTCAGAAATATGAACTCATGCAAATAAGCTTTCCATACACCACGTGACGTCTTTCGCAGAACATTTAATGTCCTGGAGCCGAAGTACATGTATGTGAAAAATGAAAACTTGATACATTCACAGGTCATTTGCAGGTTCAGTTATATACTATCAATGCCTTGATTTACACCTCTCGGCGCATCGATGCGGAATTGATGATGACAGTTGGGCGGATCAGTCCACCAGAGAGGCACAACTAGACACAATATTAGTCAACATCAAAACTCCTGTTGCTTCTGTTATACGCATTGAGTTGTCAATTAAGCAGTGGCCCACGATATCAATCTCATTATCGTCTTACTGGCTGAGACTGTCGGCCAGCCGCTGATTTTACCGAAGCAAGCATCTCCAACAAAACGAAACAAAGAAACAGGGCGATCCTGGTTAAGGAATCTCTGTGAGAAAATGGTTTTGGTTACGTATGGTTAAAACCCGGCTATTGAAAAAGTTTTTCTGTGTGGATAGAAACAGAGACAGCTTTTGTCAAGAATGGAACTGTAATGATAACAGTAATAAAAGATATCTCTAGAAAAAAGAGAGGGTGGCAATAGGTCAGCCACTTCACCTCCTCCGAAGATATCGCTGGTATTCTTCAATCAAAAACGTGTTTGACTTTGAAATATATCTACACGTATTAATCATGAAAAATTCCGAGATGCATACATTCGATTCAGGTTTAAATTAAAGGTCAATAAACGCTGAAGAACATATGGGCCTCCAAAGAGATAGGGGAGGCGACGAAACTGAGGATTTTCAACTCCAATGAAAAGTCAGTTCTCTTATACGGATCAGAGACATGGAGGATGACCA
>JAWQFJ010025461.1:0-20000 GCA_034096865.1 Theodoxus fluviatilis | reverse complement strand
AAGGTATGTCAATATTGAGATTTTGATAGATTTCGGTCCCTATATCCATTTGTATATAGCTCAGCATCGCGGTTTTCTGAGTCTTTAATTGGCAGCCATCCCAGGTAGCTGTTCGTAGCTATGGTATAGTGGATTGGTAGGAAGGTGACAACTTTTGGGTGCTAGTAGGTGACAGAATGTGTGGCTGCAATATCGTCCAGAGCTCCACCGGCAGGCAAGATAATGTGCAGTTTGTCTTCATCGAAGAGGGAGGAACAATTATGGTTTCAGTGACAAAGAAACAAAAAGCGCAGATTTTTGTCGACCGGGGTGTGAGCTATTTCAGCACTAGCGATCTAACCTCTGCCTATTTTCCCCAGGATTAATCAAGGGGAAATCTTAAGGGCAATCATGCTACTGAAAGAAGCGTGAGTTGCCCGTGATGTTTTTGTCGGTAGTGAAACATTGCAGAGGGCGTTAAACACTCTTACTCCAAAATGACCGAAGGGGAAATGTAAGAAGTGTCAGTATTGAAGGCAAAACAGGGGTGGCAAGGGATATCAACACACACACTGGCATAGGAAGTCATTTGGTATTTTCAGAGGAAGCGCTACCCTTTATTTAATTGCCATATCTAATCAAGCTCAGCCAGTGATCGCTGAAATGACGCCTAGATGTTTGCTCATTATTGGCCCAGAATTTTAAATGTCACGTTCGTTTTGACAGGCCATGGCTGACATCCTGGGGGAATCTGTTCATAAATTGCTTCCAATACTTCTCAAATGTTGAGGTCTTTGGTGGCTTACATTCTCATTGAACGATATAGATATGATTGTTTAAACTTCTTTTACTTTCCTATTCATCTTCTTCCTTCGTATTGTTCTTGAAGTGTCTGCTTCTTGTGTCTCAACCCTTGACAGATCACTCCATTCGTTCTCTTAATCCAAGCTGCATCTCTCATTGTACAAAACCGTTAATGATCTGCAAAGAAAATGTATGGTCACTATTTTGTCATTATTTTCAGCTATTCATTCGTCAGTAACACCATTCTGGAAAGCATATAGTTGACAACTGTGTATTTTTAAATTGGGACCATCAAGTAAGTCGTGCACTTTAATTTCCTTGAAGATGCTAGGAAAGTTGGATGCCAGAAAGGTTATGTCACCCTTTTAGATAAACAGCTACTTTCATTTTCTATCTTTCTTTTGTCACCCCATTTCCATCTCGCAACATTCTCACCAGTTCCTCTTCAATTTTTCTGTTTAAAATGCTGACATTTGGGTAAGCATTTGGAAAGAGCTGTGTGGTCTGATTCAAACAGAGCTAGGTCTACTCGTCTGTTGGGAAGGACTGATGTAAGTATAAATGAAATATACATGTAGACGTGTTCGTGCTCTGTCTGTCATTCTGTCCTTCCGTCCGTCCGTCGTTCTCTGTCTGTCTGTCTGTCTGTCTGTCTGTCTGTCTGTCTGTCTGTCTGTCTGTCTGTCTGTCTGTCTGTCTGTCTGTCTGTCTGTCTGTCTGTCTGTCTGTCTGTCTGTCTGTCTGTCCGTCCGTCCGTCCGTCCGTCCGTCCGTCCGTCCGTCCGTCCGTCCGTCCGTCTGTCTGTCAGTCTGTCTGTCTGTCTGTCTGTCTGTCTGTCTGTCTGTCTGTCTGTCTCTCTGTCTGTCTGTCTGTCTGTCTGTCTGTCTGTCTGTCTGTCTGTCTGTCTGTCTGTCTGTCTGTCTGTCTGTCTGTCTGTCTGTCTGTCTCTCTCTCTCTCTCTCTCTCTCTCCACCTCCTCTCTCTATTTCTCTCTCTCTCTCTGTCTCTCCCTTTGTTTCTGTGTGTGTGTGTGTGTGTGTGTGGTGTGTGTGTGTGTGTGTGTGTGTGTGCGTCTGTCTGTCTGTATGTCTGTCTTTCTAGAGAGAGAGAGGGGGGGGGGAGGGAGGAAGGAAGGGAGGGAGGAAGGGAGAGAGGAAAAGGGACTGATTGCTTAATATATTATCTTTATTTCGGCCGATGACCCATCGAGATAATGCAAGTTTCAAAGATACATGCATATGCGCCATTGAAGCAAAAGGGTAAAATTTGGTTGGTTGGTTGGTTGGTTGGTGTTTTACGGCCTATCAGCCTTTGTAGGCAATGTAAGACCATTAAGCACGAAAATCACTAGAACAGCCCAGAGTAAACGCCAATCAAGTCACGGTGTCCCTATTTATTCACCTCCCACGAATCGCGAGGAGAGTCGCGGTGGGTCAATTCTTACCCCGAACCCACAGAGAGACAAAAGGGTAAAATAAAAGGCATAACTATACAGATACAAATAATCAAACTTAATACTGCAGAATTAGGTACTATATAGACCCAGAGATATAATGTTATGGACAAAATGATCAGGCTTTTCAGGTTTTGAAGGTTTTTTTGGGTCAGTTATCCGGACTTTTTAGAGGGTTTAGTTTTTTTAATAAGGAGACTGACTTTCCGAGTATGGAAATGAAGGCCCCTAAAGGCAAGATCTACACAGAGTGATCAACCCAAGAGTGCTTGAGTCAAACCCTGCAGGAGCCAACCCAGCCATTATGTGGACCAAAATGGGGATCCGAAGAAAAAAGTGGCGTCCCAACCATTTTGTTGCATGCCTTCCAAAGCGACCTGAAGTTAGATGTTCCCAGTCTACTAATCAGGCCCACAATGCAAGAGCTGAGAAGAGAAAAGCTGTTGACATTATAGACTTCCTCCCCCCCCCCCAAAAAAAAAAAAAAGAAAAAAAAAGAAAAAAAAGAAAAGCCAAAGTTAGAAGAGAATCCATGGCTTCATGCCAAGTGCTGCAGGCTTTCCACTAAAATTGCCAGTTCCTGTACTTCTCCAGCAAGTCCATTAAAGTTGTCGGTGAAACAAGTAAGCCTCCTAGTCCTGTGCTTCGCCGCTTCAATATTGCATACCCGAAAAAAAGTTCAGGCTTTTTTTGGTTACCCACTTTTCATCCCCGATCATTCAATTACCTCCTCGAAACTTAAGATTATTAACATGTGGACAGGTGAAAACCTAATATCAAGTAAAAGGTTGGACTGCAAGACTATACATACAACTTATTAAAATTGTCCCCACAGTGGCAATATTTAGTGTAATGTACACTGTGTAACATGTTGAGATCATATATACAGTGACAGTGCAGAACAAAATTAGAATTAAAAACTGACTAGTGTTCTTATAGTAGAAAACAACTGCCCTCTCATGGCATTACTTAATTTCTATTTTCTGACGTTTTGATAACTTTCTGGTCTCTAAGATTTAGACCGTAAAAAATGAAAGTCGCTGCATTGCGAGTTTTCATCTGATCTCGTCCGTCAATCAAATACGACATAACATCTTCTCGGCCTTATCAAATATTTAGAAATATACCTATTTTTAGTTCATTATACATCGAACATTACAGCATAAAATGTGTTTCATCTTTGGTGTCACTACAGAATGGACATGCTTTATTAGCGCTCATTTTTTGCTTTATGTGTACATTGTTTTTTTAATTCATTTGGACACATTCTGAATCTAACGAGAGAGAGAGAGAGAGAGAGAGAGAGAGAGAGAGAGAGAGAGAGAGAGCACTGGTGTCTGTATGAATATGTGTGTGTATGTGATTGTGTGTGTATTTGCGTGCGTGCATGTGTTTGTGTCTGTGTGTGTGGGCGTGAGTGTATGTGCCTGTGCGCGTGCGCGTGTGTGTGCGTGCGTGCGTGTGTGTGTGAATGTGTGCGTTTATGTATGTATGTGAGTGTGTGAATGTGTGTGTATGTGTGTGTTTATGAATGTGTGTGAGTGTATGTGCGTGTGTGTATGTGAATGTGTGTGTTTATGTATGTGTTTGAGTGTGTGTGTGTGTGTGTGCGTACGTTTGTGTTTGTGGGTGCGTGCGTGCGTGCGTGCGTGCGTGCGTGCGTGTATTCCGAGGGGATTTTTTAAAGGGGCATTTTGTCGAAGGGAAATTGTAAGGTGATTTTATCTCGATGATTTTCCCCCGAGGGAATATTATCCTATAGCTGCCCATGTGTGTGTGGTGAGCTGCTTTATGAACTCATTATCTTTTTATTTATGGCGATTCCTTCCAAAATAGCCGGCGCTGACATTTTACATACATGCGAAAGGGTCACAACGCACGACAGAAAACAGCAGTGCGCACATCAAACAAGGCTCTCTCACCTCGTCGAGTTCTCTTCATGGAGACAGTCTTTTAAATTGGTAAATTGAAATGTCATTTTACTCAGATTTTGCATAAAGACTGCATCCAAGATAGGAAATTTTGTGTCGCATGTTTGTAATGAGCTTTGGACCTTTGAGGGAGGAACATTTTCAAAGTGAACCTCCGTTCTTTATCACTTTCAAGACGGCTTCCATAAATCCCTTCGTTTCCATATCTCCCAGGAAGGATCAGACTGGATATGCACAGTGAACAAAAGAGACTAAGACATTCTTTCAAAGATATCTCTTTATGAATAAATCCCTTTCATAGTCTCTAACGCAGCACCATAAAGGAACACGATGCTTTTGAAAGACTTCGATAGACGACGGTGATATGGGCATGACATGGTATCTGGTTCACTACCATCGGCCTTTGAAGGTTAAAACCTCATAGGAAAAATCCTCACACACAGCGAGCAGACTAATCTGACACGGACGTAGCAAACATCCGGTCTTCTACGCGCTGGACAAAGACACTCCCATCCGATGTTCCGATGCGAGGCGGAATCGTTCGATACGTATAAGACGCCGCTCTATAGAAGCAGCACATCTTTGAAGATTAGACACTCTCTTGTTCATGAGTCCGTGCGTCTGTATCCGTTGATATGCAAAACGTGTGACTGTTTTCAGTCCAGTTCCCCACTGTAGCGTGGTGTTCAAGTACATAGTGCCCCAGGCATGAGCTTTGTAAAAACAAAATATCTGTCCAGGGCTAGCATGGTAGAATGCGCTGTACGGCTCGACACCACGGATTTCATCCATTTGTTACGTTACTTTATGGAACTTTCTTTGGAAAATTGACACAGTACCTATGCTTGTAAGATAAGACACAGTATTTTGTGTTAGAAAGAAAAGTATGCACTTGTTGCAGTACATTTTACATTTAAATGACCTGAAGCGCGAGCGTTGAGAAGTATTAGTTTGTGCTTTCGTGTATGCGTGTGTGGTGGTCATTGATATACTTTAAAAGTTTGATTTTTTTCTGCAGCTTTATCAAGATGTTTATATCATGAGTAAGCAAATGCGACGGAATGTGGCGGGAATATTTTGAAGGAGAATTCATTTGATGAGAATATCACTCGTTCCACTTCACTTCACTTCACTTGTCCCGTAGTCTGGACGACCGTTGGGGCACCACATATGCTCTGGCTACCAGTTCTCTCCATTCCTCTCGCCTCTCGGACTGTCTCAAGGCTTCGCTGAGCCTCATTCCCGTCCACTCTGAGACGTTGTCCTCCCATCTTTTCCTTTGTCTGCCTCTTCTCCTCCCTCCTTTTACTGTGCCTTGTAACACAGTCTTGGCAAGCCCTGACGATCGTGAGACGTGCCCATACCACTTTAGTTTGCGTCTTTTCACAGTGGTCAGTAGTTCTTCATGGGGTCCGATGGCTTGCCTGATTATGTTTCGGACTTCCTCGTTTGTGGTGTGGTCCTTGTAGGAGATGCCAAGGAGTCGTCGAAAGCATCTCATTTCCATGGCCTGTATCCTTCTCTCCAAGTCAGCTGTTAGTGTCCATGACTCACAGGCATACACAAATATGGTCATGACCAGGGCGCGCATCAGTCTGATCTATGAGCTGAGGGCTATATTCCTGTCCTTCCAGATGGTCTTGAGTTTTGTGAGTGCTGCTGTGGTCTGAGCAATTCTGGCGAGTATTTCAGGTTTGGATCCTGCATCTGTGACAATTGCTCCCAGGTATTTAAAGCTGTTGACGGTTTCCAGTTTCTCGCCACATACCTTGATGTCAGTGCTGATGCCGTTGGTGTTGTTGGTCATCAGTTTGGTCTTCTCTGCACTGATCTGCATGCCAAAATTTGTGGAGGTTGTGTCTAAGCGCTCCACTATGTTCTCCAGCTCCTTTTCACTTCCGGCGAGGCCATCTATGTCGTCAGCAAAACGTAAGTTTGTGATTGTTCTGCCGCCAATGCTGACTGTCCCCACGTGGTCTTTTAGGGCGTCAGTCATTATTCTTTCCAGGAAGATGTTGAAGAGAGTGGGAGAGAGCAAACAGCCATGTCTCACTCCGACTGTGGTTCTGAACCAGTCCCCAATGCCGCTGTTGAAGTATACGGCACTTGTGGCATTGTCATACAGGTATTCTATGACTCTGATCAGGTTGGCGTTGATGTTGTACAGCCTCATGGTAGCCCACAGTGTTGCATGCCATTCCCTGTCGAAAGCCTTCTTAAAGTCCACGAAGACGTGGTATAGGTCCTGTTGGTGTTGTAGATACCTCTCGCACAGTATCCTGAGGTTGAAGATCTGCTCCGTTGTACTGCGCCCTTGTCTGAAGCCTGCCTGTTCTTCAGCGATGATCTTCTCTGCTTGTGGCTTCAATCTGTTCAGTAAGATCTTCAGCATGACTTTGCTCGGGTGGCTGATGAGGCTGATAGTTCTGTAGTTCTGGCATAGCTGTAAGTTGCCTTTCTTTGGGAGGGTGATGATGAGGGCTGCGTCCACGGTGTGGGCCACTCCCTCGTCTGCCAGATCTTGTTGCAGATGGTCAGTAAAGCACTGATCATCTCTTCCCCCCCTGCCTGTACCAGCTCTCGTGGGATGTTGTCATTCCTGCTGACTTCCCCTTCTTCAGCGATTTCATTGCTGCTTCCACTTCTACAAGAAGGATGGGGTGATCGTCGTTGTTGGTTGCTGGAGGGACATTCGGTACCTCTGGGTCTCCCGTGGTTCTGTAGTTGTAGAGTTCTGAGCAGTATTCTGTCCACTTCTTTAGGATGTCTTGTTCCTCCGTCAGACACTTTCCGCCTTTGTCTTGTATTGTGGTGGTTCTCCCTTGCTTTGTGCTGGCCAGATCTTTCACCAGTTGGTAGGCTTTTTTGCTGTTGTTGTTCTTCAGGCTATCATCAATGTCCTAGCACTGTTCTTCAATCCAGTTCTCCTCGGCCTTTTTCATGCTTTTCTTGATTTCTTGGTTGACTGCTTTGTACTGCTTTGCGCCTTCTGTGTCGTTATTTTTCTTCTTCAGGTCTCTCCGTTTGTCGCAAAGATCGAGTACATCGGCTGTGACCCAGGGCTTTTTCACTGAGCGGTGTTTGCCAAGGATCTCACAGGCCGTTTCAGTCACCGCTGTGTTAAAGGTGTCAAGCAACGTATCTATGTCTGTGTCGACAGCGTCTAGAATGGTAAGCTCTGCAAATTTCCCTTCAATCGTTGATTGGATGGCTTCTGCTACCTCTGAATCTTTCAGTCTTTCGAGGTCGAATTTGATTCTTGTGGGGCCCAGTTTGTTGGCTTTCTTCAGGTGTAGCCTAAGGGTCATTAGAACAAGCTCGTGGTCGCTCCCAATGTCGGCCCCTGGGAAGCTCCGTGTCTTGGTTACGTTCCACCCCCTCCAAGACACGTGGTGAACTTAATTAAACCGCCAACGAGACATGGTTACCTGGTCCGAGTCTATACTGGTCAAGACCACTGAGATGAAGATGCTGCATTACGAGAGACTGCCGGCGCAGTGTGGAAAGGTGAATGGGCGTGCAGCGTTCACCAATCAAAAGTGGTCTGCGGATGATTTTGTCCACAGGTTAGTGACTTGCGTGTATCGAGGAATGAAGCTCTGCAGAGGCGCGTATGGTCAACACTGGAAAAGCTGCGAAATAGCACCGTGGCTGCCATAGACATGGCATCCCCATTTGTGGCAAACAGGTGGCTTTCCGTCAACAGTTCATAGTAAAATGTGTTGCTAGCTATCACCCTTATACTATTGATGTGGACTCGATCGAGTGTGTGCCTTACTTTGTTAAGTAGGGATAAATAGACAGTCATAGAGTGAGCCAGGATCGTAAGGTACTCGATCGTCACCGCCATGATGAAATAACTGTGGATAGCTAAAAACAGCATGTTTGTTTCATTGCACTGCCCGTCGGGAGCATCTAGTTGTTTTGCTGCGAAACGTTCACTAGTGATGATGACGACAGTACTTTGTCCGTCTCATTTTTGCGTCGTTTTTTCAATTGAGACATGATAGAAATACGCTCGCACTTTTAAAATTAGACTGGAATTGCTGACAAAAGATTTTACCGAGCGATTCTCATTTTGAAAGGGAAAGCGTGTGTCATTTAGAGAGGTTTGTAATGCCTACGACGATATGGTAGAGGACCCCCTTACCAAAGATGTCACTCAAGACCGAAGAGAAATCCTTAAGCGGGGACAGGTGATAATATGCATGGATCGAGTAAGGTTTATTGCCTTTCAGCCTTCGTGTGCTTTGTAAGGATCTGTGGCCTAGCAGGCTTAGAGCGTTTGACCTGAAGTCGATTGCAGTCAGTGAGTGCGGTGTTCGGAGTTGCACGGATCCCTCAGTTGCATCCTTGGGCAAGGTGCTTCACCCACATTGCCTCTCCTGCCGAGGGGGTAAACCAGTTACAGGACGCTGCACAGCGGCAATTGGGGTTGAACTTCCTTACAAAAGGGGAAAAAAAACTTATTGTCATCATCATCATCATCATCATCATCATCATCATCATCATCATCATCATCATCATCATCATCATCATCATCATCATCATCATCATCATCATCATCATCATCATCATCATCATCATCATCATCATCATCATCATCATCATCATCATCATCATCATCATCATCATCATCATCATCATCATCATCATCATCAACAACAATAACAACATAATTAATCACATAAATCACTAGAGCTGGTTAAAATAAGAGCAAGTCTAGTCTCAGTTTCCCTAGTAATTCGCCTTCTGAGGGATCGCGTAGGAAGACGCGATGGTTCTGTTCTTATACCCAACCTATCGAAGAAGTAATTTAAAAATGTACCACAAAAGTGCATGGCCTTGTTCAGTCTTGGTCCTGAATTTGCGACGTAAACACTTCAAATTCAATCAGAGAGTTTTTATCAGCGTGGGAGGGCATGAATAGCGGACGCTTTCCCTTTTTCATTTTAGTGTGCAGTGAATATAATTATCAGCCAATGGAATGAGGCCCTCGATTCCCTGTCTGATCGTGCATGGTAATGAATTCTCAAATAGGACTAATAAAACCCGACACTAAATGGATTCAGTGAGGAAAAATTCTTTCCAGACAACTTCAGAAGGACAACCGCTCCTTTGTGAGAACAACGCCACCCTAAGCTTTCTTGGTACAATTCAGACAGCCATTCCAAGCCCCCCGATGTTCTCTAAGCCCACCACCCATTCCCGCTTGAAGGATGCTTCGTTTCTACATCTTCGAAGAGGCTTCGCCGCCTTCTTTTGCCCTTTCTGAGAGGCAGCAGACATTACCACGCCCTCTAAGACTCGGCGCCACCTCCAAGCCTTGTAGGATCATAAGCCAGCTTCCCGCGCCTTATTAAGGCAGTTGTGACGCTTCCTTGGTGCACGCCATATAAGGCTGCTCCCGCGCACCTGTCCACGCCGCAGGGTTGTCGTTTATCTCCCGCAGCACTCTCTCAGATCTGCACTATCGCAAACGCCGCTTCTGCTGCTGCTGCTGCTACTTCTACTACTGCCGCTGCTTCAAGTGACCATCAGTGCCCCTGCGTCAGCGTTCGTCTTCGCGTCCCGGCTGACATCAATTTCCCTCCGCTTTCACCGCAGTAGCCAGCTTGACAACCTGTAATAACTGTGAGCGGTGTCCAGAACAGCTTGCCAGGTCTCAGGCGAGATTACAAGAAATTCAAGTCAACCAGAAAAGGTAAATATTTAGATGAAAAAGCATTTGGATTTCTGTTAACTCGCTCTGTCTTAAGTGTAAGTGACATCATTTTTATCTTGGGTTATTCTTAAAAAGAAACAGGATTGTAAGCATATTTAGTGGTTAGGATCTAAAGATTAATGAATCTTAATTGATCGAAGGTATAAACACTCTATCTGAGGTTTTGTTATATTGCTTTAATAGGAAAATGTTCTGACTGCATGGTAGCTATTAATACACGAAATTGAGAAGATTAAGTCCATGTAGCAGATAGAATGTTCAGCGAATAAATCAATAATAAAACCAAGTAGTCCTTTGTAACTGGGATAAGTAGACCAGTTTGCTCCTGTCAATCTGATGTAGACAGTCTGTGGAGTTAATGTGTCGGGTTCACACCTTCATTCTCTGTAATCTTCGGGCCGATTAAATCATACAAAAGACGAAGAAAAGGAAAATGCCTGGAAATGACTGACTGACTGACTGACTGACTGACTGACTGACTGACTGACTGACTGACTGACTGATGTTTTACTGCTTATCAGTCTTTGTATGTTGTGTAAGGTCATTGATAATAAAAATCACAGAGTTGGTTAGAGTAAGAGCAAGTGAAACCTCAGTTTTTCTTGTTGTTGGTTAGCCTTTTACGATTCGCTAAGGAAGACAAGGCGGATCTATTCTTACTCCCAGTCCACAGGAGGTGGGAAATGACTGCCGGGAGGGATTAGCAAAAACATGAACTAGAACATGGGCACTTAGAATTGCCATCCGAATATGAGTAAAGAAGGATTAGTTTTGCCATGTGCTCTCTCTGTAAGCTAGATTTGAAGCGAACGAGCATTTATCTTTGTTGTCTCTATACACTAACAACAGAATGTATTCATGTATTGCCAGCAGATCAAAGCATACATGGGCAGACATTAATTTTAGCCCAAGTAACATCCTGAATATTGCCTGCGCCAAGGAGGTCATGTTTTACCCTCGGTCCGTTAGTTACTTATTCGGCAAAATGACAAACAGAAATTCGAAACGCCTTCTGATGAAATGTGGTGGAAGGTAAGGATTTTATCAAAGAGACAACCCATTAAATTATGGAGGTTATCTGTTATATGGTTTTTGAATGACAATCGAAAAGGGAAAATGTTATCGCAAATTACGAACTTTAATGACGTCAGACCATTGATGACGACGGCGTGTGCGTTCCGCACTCAGAGACCTCCACCAGGGGCGGGTTTCAAAATAGGTAGTCGATCTTGGTCGCAAGATCTTGCTTCGCAGTAAGAGCTAGCTAAAAAAAGAAACTACCCAACGTGACGAAGTAATGCGCATGCGTAGACGTCACGACAAGAGGTGAACTAGCCACATTTCAATGGCCGACGTGTTGCCGGTTCACTCAGAAAACGCTCTATTTCGAGATACTAGCAACCCATCCAAAGAAAATATAAGCCATGCACAGCATTAATTTATCAAAGGTGTATGTTGAATGCATCAATAGGTCGTGAAAGCTTTTACATTTTACACATCGAATGCAGGTCGACGCATCCACGCCGAACTTTTGTCTCCAAGATGGCGGCGCGCACTGTACTCATGCTGTCCGCCATCTTGAATCTTAAAAGCTAGGCACCTCTCAAGCTGCCTCGCTCAATCTACGCTCGTCTACGATTGGCTCGCTAGCAAGCAAAGAATGAAACTGCCCATTCGGCGCGATCTGCGTAGATCTACCGAGATCTTCGCATTTTGAAACCCGCCCCAGGCACTGATATGAACTGAACTGTACAAAACTATGCAGGTCACAGAGGAAATATTGGCAGAGGTTTGCGCTCTCAGAGCGCTCTCTACTAGGAAACACGAATTCCTCCGCTGTTTAAGGGCCGACGCACGCGGTGAAACAAACACGCCTTCACACATAAATTCTATCAAAGCCAACCCGAAGCCTCTGCTGGGCTATTGATAGCCTCTTTTTAAGGAGGTGTAGATGATCCAGTATGCTAAGGCGTTGGGGTTTGCAGCGAGGCGCTGTGCCGTGGTTCAATCCCAGGGGCGGGAGAGATGGGGGGAAAAGTTACAACTCATGTTGATCGAGGAAAATTGCTGCTACCCTGTCTTGTCACTTTGTCTTGTATGAATGAGTGCATGATTGTGCATGAATGTATAGGTGAACATCGATTGATGCACCTGTTGGTTAAACGTCTAGACGTGCCAACAAGAATTAAAGTTGTGATGTCCATGGAATCTTCCCAGTATCCATGGTGTATAGTGTCTATAAAGGATACATTTTCCTCGTGATCGATTAACTATATGTATATCATGGCAACTTTTTGTAGCCGTGACACAAGATTAGGCACTTGCTACCGCATGCTCTCGGGTTTATTAATGAAACGATTCGAAGTGTTAAATGACATATAACTGCACAGAGTACCATTGGTGTCACTTGTGAACTCGCCAATAATCCCCGACTGACGGTTAGAGCAGCTTAATGAGTAAATCACGCCACTCTTGCTTGTGAATCGTGGGGTTCTGAAGGCAGGAGGACTGGCGTGGCGGGGTGCAATGCTTTCAGTTCCGGACTGTCGTCCAAGTTCTCAAGGAACAATTTGCACACGGAAGTGCCGCGCGATGTTCTCCTCTTCGGCTGGAAACCATGTCCGTGGAGCTTTCGGGGCCTGTTCCAGTAGCTCGGACTTGGGCGGCCCCAGACAGCGTGTGCCACAGGGAATATATCAGTGTGGGTGGCGGGCTTATGTCTTCCAGGTACTCCAGGAAACTATTCCCATTCGCATCCAGTCAGCTTGCCACATATACAGTTCTGCTTTCATGGCGATCAGGACTGGGAGCATCGTGCCGGATGGGGTGGAAGCCCGCAGAATACAGTAGATAATGGATTGTGTGGATTCGTGTGCGCTTGACAATAACAGAATGCTCGAGTCCATTGGTATCCCCTTGATCAGCTGGATCCCCAGGCTGCTGGTCTTTCGGGGCCTGGTCCAGTAAAACTGTATATTCATAATTGAAGTGAAGTAGAATTATTCAAAATTATTCAGAATATTGCAGGAAGATGTTTGCATTAAAAGGAAGTGCCTTTGCCATTGGCATGGCTTCTATGCGCATATTTCAGAAAAAAGAAAATCGTATCAAAGCATGCCTTTGAAGATCACTGTATCTTTCCTCTGATCATTTTCGCCCAAAATCGAATTTGTGGACGTAATTTACTTGTGTTTTTCTCATCTTGACAGACATAGCCTATCTGAATTGTTATGATACGCAATGTTATTCTTGTAAATTTGTGCACTCCCCTATACCCTCTTGTTTGGACCAGTCGGTGCAGCAAGATACATGGTTTTAAAGCGGAGAGAGCCAGATGAAGTAAGCCACAAAGGGGAAAAGTCACTGTACACTAGAGTTACGCCCACTGAGATGATGGCTGCACAGTATAAGGTTTCAGCTGTCTCATTGAACGTCTGAACAAAGCAGCGAATCCTTTCTACTCTGTTCGATGAGGAGGCAAACCTTATAAATGTCAGTGTGGCCTGCGGAATGCTTTTTTAAGGAAGTCTGGAGATATGCAAGAAGCCAACGGTAATAGGAAAAGACATTTAAATAAACCCAGATTTCTCCGTCCCAGGGATAGAACCCCTCAAAACTTGTTTAGAAAAAGACATGGCGGGAATTCTGTAGAAACAAGTCCGTCGTTGTGTAAAATGTTAACGGATTTGATGATGGAAATCAGGCAAATACACGTATCAATGCAAAGAACAAAAACAGGACAAACGATGATTGCCGAACCCACAAAGCGCGCTAGGGTGACTCAATGTCGATAGCGATTACTTTTGCCCTTTTGACCTTGCGGAGAGATGTTCGATTTTTTTTTCACTTCACAACTTCTGGACTTTAAGCCGTGTTATAATTGGGCGATGCTTACGCCTACTTCGCTGATGTTTCGACTTGCAGCAAGTTATAGTGGGACTTGCAGCAAGTTATAGTCGGACTTGCAGCAAGTTATACTAGGACTTTCAGCAAGTTATAGTGAGACTTGTAGCAAGTTATATTGGGACTTCCAGCAAGTTATACTAGGACTTGCAGCAAGTTAGACTGGGACTTGCAGCAAGTTATACTAGAACTTGCAGCAAGTTAGACTAAGACTTGCAGCAAGTTATACTAGGACTTGCAGCAAGTTAGACTGGGACTTGCAGCAAGTTATACTAGGACTTGCAGCAAGTTATACTAGGACTTGCAGCAAGTTATATTGGGACTTGCAGCAAGTTATAGTCGGACTTGCAGCAAGTTATACTAGGACTTGCAGCAAGTTATACTAGGACTTGCAGCAAGTTATACTGGGACTTGTAGCAAGTTATCATGGGACTTGCAGCAAGTTAGACTAGGACTTGCAGCAAGTTATAGTGAGACTTGCAGCAAGTTATATTGGGACTTGCAGCAAGTTATACTAGGACTTGCAGCAAGTTAGACTGGGACTTGCAGCAAGTTATACTAGGACTTGCAGCAAGTTATACTAGGACTTGCAGCAAGTTAGACTAGGAATTGCAGCAAGTTATACTAGGACTTGCAGCAAGTTATAGTGGGACTTGCAGCAAGTTATACTAGGACTTGCAGCAACTTATACTGGGACTTGCAGCAAGTTATAGTGGGACTTGCAGCAAGTTATACTAGGACTTGCAGCAAGTTGTATTGGGACACGCAGCAAGTTATACTGGTGCTTGCAGTAAGTTATACTAGGACTTGCAGCAAGTTAGACTAGGACTTGCAGCAAGTTATAGTAGGACTTGCAGCAAGGTATACTAGGACTTGCAGCAAGTTATACTAGAAATTGCAGCAAATTATACTAGGACTTGCAGCAAGTTATACTAGGACTTGCAGCAAGTTATAGTGGGACTTGCAGCAAGTTATAGTGGGACTTGCAGCAAGTTAGACTAGGACTTGCAGCAAGTTATACTGGGACTTGCAGCAAGTTATACTAGGACTTGCAGCAAGTTATAGTGGGACTTGCAGCAAGTTATAGTGGGACTTGCAGCAAGTTATAGTGGGACTTGCAGCAAGTTGTATTGGGACATGCAGCAAGTTATACTGGGACTTGCAGCAAGTTATGCTGGGACTTGCAGCAAGTTGTATTGGGACATGCAGCAAGTTATAGTGAGACTTGCAGCAAGTTATAGTGGGACTTGCAGCAAGTTATAGTGGGACTTGCAGCAAGTTATAGTGGGACTTGCAGCAAGTTATACTAGGACTTGCAGCAAGTTATAGTGGGACTTGCAGCAAGTTATAGTGGGACTTGCAGCAAGTTATAGTGGGACTTGCAGCAAGTTATAGTGGGACTTGCAGCAAGTTATAGTGGGACTTGCAGCAAGTTATAGTGGGACTTGCAGCAAGTTATAGTGGGACTTGCAGCAAGTTATAGTGGGTCTTGGAGCAAGTTATACTGGGACTTGCAGCAAGTTATAGTGGGACTTGCAGCAAGTTATAGTGGGACTTGCAGCAAGTTATACTGGGACTTGCAGCAAGTCATAGTGGGACTTGCAGCAAGTTATAGTGGGACTTGCAGCATGTTATAGTGGGACTTGCAGCAAGTTATACTGGAACTTGCGGCAAGATATACTAGGACTTGCAGCAAGTTATAGTGGGACTTGCAGCAAGTTATACTGGGACTTGCAGCAAGTTTACTGGGACTTGCAGCAAGTTCCACTGGGACTTGCAGCAAGTTATAGTGGGACTTGCAGCAAGTTATAGTGGGACTTGCAGCAAGTTATACTGGGACTTGCAACAAGTTAGACTAGGACTTGCAGCAAGTTATACTGGGACTTGCAGCAAGTTATACTAGGACTAGCAGCAAGTTATACTAGGACTAGCAGCAAGTTATACTAGGACTAGCAGCAAGTTATACTAGGACTAGCAGCAAGTTATACTAGGACTAGCAGCAAGTTATAGTGGGACTTGGTGCAAGTTGTACTAGGACTTGCAGCAAGTTATACTAGGACTAGCAGCAAGTTATACTAGGACTAGCAGCAAGTTATACTAGGACTTGCAGCAAGTTATACTAGGACTAGCAGCAAGTTATAGTGGGACTTGGTGCAAGTTGTACTAGGACTTGCAGCAAGTTATACTAGGACATGCAGCAAGCTATACTGGGACTTAAAGCAAGTTATACTAGGACTTGCAGCACGTTATAGTGGGACTTGCAGCAAGTTATAGTGGGACTTGCAGCAAGTTATAGTGGGACTTGCAGCAAGTTATACTGGGACTTGCAGCAAGTTATACTAGGACTTGCAGCAAGTTATACTAGGACTTGCAGCAAGTTATACTGGGACTTGCAGCAAGTTATACTAGGACTTGCAGCAAGTTATACTTGGACTTGCAGAAAGTTATACTGGGACTTGCAGCAAGTCATACTAGGACTTGCAGCAAGTTATAGTGGGACTTGCAGCAAGTTATGCTGGGTCTTGCAGCAAGTTATATTGGGACTTGCAGCAAGTCATACTAGGACTTGCAGCAATTTATACTGGGACTTGCAGCAAGTTATGCTGGGTCTTGCAGCAAGTTATATTGGGACTTGCAGCAAGTTATACTGGGACTTGCAGCAAGTTATATTGGGACTTGCAGCAATTTATACTAGGACATGCGGCACGTTATACTGGGACTTGCAGCAAGTCATACTAGCACTTGCAGCAAGTTATATTGGGACTTGCAGCAAGTTATGCTGGGTCTTGCAGCAAGTTATATTGGGACTTGCAGCAAGTTATAGTGGGACTTGCAACAAGTTATAGTGGGACTTGCAGCAAGTTATAGTGGGACTTGCAGCAAGTTATATTGGGACTTGCAGAAATTTATACTAGGACATGCGGCAAGTTATACTGGGACTTGCAGCAAGTTATATTGGGACTTGCAGCAAGTTATAGTGGGACTTGCAGCAAGTTGTATTGGGACTTGCAGCAAGTTATACTAGGACTTGCAGCAAGTCATACTAGGACTTGCAGCAATTTATACTAGGACTTGCAGCAAGTAATGCTGGGTCTTGCAGCAAGTTATATTGGGACTTGCAGCAAGTTATACTAGAACTTGCAGCAAAATATACTAGGACTTGCAGCAAGTTATACTAGGACTTGCAGCAAGTTATACTGGGACTTGCAACAAGTTAGACTAGGACTTGCAGCAAGTTATAGTGGGACTTGCAGCAAGTTATAGTGGGACTTGCAGCAAGTGATACTGGGACTTGCAGCAAGTTTACTGGGACTTGCAGCAAGTTATGCTAGGAATTGCAGCAAGTTATAGTGGGACTTGCAGCAAGTTGTATTGGGACTTGCAGCAAGCTATAGTGGGACTCGCAGCAAGTTATAGTGGGACTTGCAGCAAGTTATAGTGGGACTTGCAGCAAGTTATACTGGGACTTGCAGCAAGTTATAGTGGGATTTGCAGCAAGTTATAGTGGGACTTGCAGCAAGTTGTATTGGGACTTGCAGCAAGTTATAATGGGACTTGCAACAAGTTATAGTGGGACTTGCAGCAAGTTATATTGGGACTTGCAGCAAGTTGTATTGGGACTTGCAGCACGTTGTATTGGGACTTGCAGCAAGTTATGCTGGGACTTGCAGCAAGTTGTATTGTGACATGCAGCAAGTTATAGTGGGACTTGCAGCAAGTTATAGTGGGACTTGCAGCAAGTTATAGTGGGACTTGCAGCAAGTTATAGTGGGACTTGCAACAAGTTATAGTGGGACTTGCAGCAAGTTATAGTGGGACTTGCAACAAGTTATAGTGGGACTTGCAGCAAGTTATAGTGGGACTTGCAGCAAGTTATAGCGGGACTTGCAGCAAGTTGTATTGGGACTTGCAGCAAGTTATAATGGGACTTGCAACAAGTTATAGTGGGACTTGCAGCAAGTTATATTGGGACTTGCAGCAAGTTGTATTGGGACTTGCAGCACGTTGTATTGGGACTTGCAGCAAGTTATACTGGGACTTACATAAAGTTATGTTGGGACTTGCAGCAAGTTAAACTAGGATTTGCAGCAAGTTGTATTGGGACTTGCAGTAAGTTGTATTGGGACTTGCAGCAAGTTATATTAGGACTTGCAGCAAGTTATAGTGGGACTTGCATAAAGTAATATTGTGACTTGCAGCAAGTTAAACTAGGATTTGCAGCAAGTTATATTGGGACTTGCAGCAAGTGATTTTGAGACCTGCGGTAAGTGTCCGTAGTTTGAAATTGACGTCGATAATCGTGTACCTTGAAGTCCGATGTGCAAATCGTCATTGTGGCCGATGCTGGGTCCTGATTGGGTGGTCAGAGCACGTGGGTCAGAGAGCAATCTTTCGTGCCTGCAACCGTTGTCTGCCATCGATTTCTTCGGTTCGCAAACAAAACGCTTATTGTTGGAATTGATGGCTCACAGACACTGAAACCGTAACTAAAGAACAATATTAGTTTATCAAAACTAGGTGTAGAATGTATCAATAGTTCCTTTAAATTGCTACATCATTCAAATTGATACGTTGGTCGCATCTCGGCCAAGTTCGGGCCACTGAGAGCTACATGATACTGCATGGGTTTTCATGAGTCTCAGTGGGTCTCAGTCATCTTACTGCCCATTCGCATGCAACCGTTCCTGAACACAGAACGTGTGAGCCGCTTGGCATTCCTTCACATCATATAGTACGCCTGATTAAAACACAGCTTTAGCGATCAAACTTCGTTTCTTGTCAAGCTTGTTGTGGAAGATTTCTAACTGCACAACAGAACTTCTGCTTTTCATTTCATAATCATGGCTAAAAACGTTTGTTTTACAGCAATGAGCTGATAGCTATCAAAACTATGGAAACATTTGACTGAATTCCACGAAGTAAATGACATGCAGTCATTGAATGCTCTTACTCACTATATCTGTGATTTGCGTTTGTGTCGCCATGAGAGTCATGGAGAACACACACACTTTGTTTTGAGAATATGGAGTCAAGTCCATCAAGATCTCCACATTAAAATAATATTTCTCTCCCATGCGGGCTGTGAATGCAAAATTGTATTTTAATGGAACCTTTCTCAAATATTTCTCTTTGTTTATTTCGTAATGAATTCATAACTGTATTCAAGTTCTCTCTCTCTCTCTCTCTCTCTCTCTCTCTCTCTCTCTCTCTCTCTCTCTCTCTCTCTCTCTCTCTCTCTCTCTCTCTCACACACACACACACACAACATGCGAGCGCGCGCGCGCGCGCACACACACACACACACACACACACACACATAAAGTAAATAATAAAACCAGCGACACCATAATTTATTCTCAGTTTTTTTCTCTTTTCTTTATTGCTTAAAATGTTGGGTTCACTGCTCTTTCTAGGAAAGATGGTTTCCACAAGACGGTTTCAAGCCGTACTTTCACGTGATTATGGCACACGTCTGGTCACTCGTGTGACACTGTTCTGTGTCAAAGCGACCATTTTTGCTTGAGTAAGCCGAGAACTTTCTCTGTAAAATCATAACTTTGTTTGGTGTTACACTCTTCCTTAGGTATCGTGTTTGAGTCGTCTCCCCCCAAGAGTCACCATGCGTGCCGCCGTGACCTTGCTCTTGGCCTCAATTTTGATGACGTCAGTCAACGGTGCGCCTTTTCTGGACACGGACAAGAGGAGCAATGCCTTCATTGAGAACCTCATGAAACGGTGAGTTCACTGACTTTGGTGCCAGTAAAAGCACTCATGATTGCTGTAAAACATCTGACGAGAAGATATTTGTTTTAGAACGAATTAAAACCGAATAGACCTGTGCAGATGGAAAATTATAGTTTTAAAAAAGCCCGATTTTCCACAGCTTAATTTTTTTCAATGCCAGCATTAGCTTGAAGACTCGCAGACTTCTACTTTTACTACGGTATCGGCTTAATAAAATAAGGCGGCTCAATTAAAAAGAACAGAAATTAAAGAGTGAAACCATCTTATACCTTTCAGAATTCCCCCCCCCCCCCCGCTCTCCTCTTTCTCCCCTTATTGTTCTTCTCAGTCCTCACTCCTTTCTTTCTTTCGAGTAGAAATGATATAATAGAATCCGCCTTTTTCAGTCTATTGCCTTTGTCGAAAATGAGCCCGCTTTGAAATCGCGATGTTCAAAGCATTTGTGTGACGTTTAATGTGG
>JAWQFJ010025460.1:7500-13749 GCA_034096865.1 Theodoxus fluviatilis | reverse complement strand
TCGTCCGTCCGGGCGTCCGGGCGTCCGGGCGTCCGGCCGTCCGGGCGTCCGAAAACTTTAACGTTGGATTTTTCTCGGAGACTATTAAGTCTATCAAAACCAAATGTGGCATGATGGTGTATGATGACAAGGCCTCAAAAAACATACATAGTGACTTGTCCTTGCTTCAAGGTCAAGGTCGCAGGGGCCATAAATGTTGTCTAAAAAACAGTCATTTTTCACATTTTCTCAATTTTCTCTAAAGTTTTGAGATTGGATCCCTGAACTATATATGGTATACAGGGCAAAGTAATCACTATCTTTTGATACCAGTTTGGTTGAACTTGATTCAAGGTCAAGGTCACAGGAGCTCTTCAAAATTGGATTGTATATATATTTTGAAGTGACCTTGACCCTGAACTATGGAAGATAACTGTTTCAAAGTTAATAATTATGTGGTGCACATGTTATACTTTCATCATAAGACACATTTGGTCACATATCATCAAGGTCAAGGTCACTTTGACCCTTATGAAATGTGACCAAAATGGGGTACTTGAACCACTAAAAGTGACCATATCTCATGGTAGAAAGTGCCAATAAGCACCATTGTGCTTCCTATGTCTTGAATTAACATCTTTGTGTTGCATGACCTTGGATGACCTTCACCTTGTGTCAAGGTCACATGTATTTTGGTAGGAAAAATGTGTAAAGCATTTCTTAGTGTATGATGTCATTGGTAGATTTAGTTCTTTGACCTTGACCTTGAAGGTCACCTGAAGGTCAAGGTCATATAAAGGTCAAGGTCAAGCATGTGAGTCGTATGGGCTTTGCCCTTCTTGTTCATTACTGCTCCTTGCCGCCGTTTTATGCCACGCCTTGCTGCCGTTCCTATGCCAACATTGTCTTAATTTTTTATACTACCCCTTGCCGCTAATTCCATACTACCCTTAGCCATTCTTACACTGCCCCTTGCTGCCATTCATCTACCACCACTTGTTGCCATTCCTCTACCTCCCCTCACTGCCATTCCTCTACCACCACTTGTTGCCATTC
Source organism: Theodoxus fluviatilis (assembly GCA_034096865.1). Taxonomy (NCBI): domain Eukaryota; kingdom Metazoa; phylum Mollusca; class Gastropoda; order Cycloneritida; family Neritidae; genus Theodoxus; species Theodoxus fluviatilis. Next base: position 12,714 of record JAWQFJ010025460.1, on the reverse strand, counting down.
CTCTACCACCACTTGTTGCCATTCCTCTACCTCCCCTCACTGCCATTCCTCTACCACCCTCACTGCCATTCCTCTACCTCCCCTCACTGCCATTCCTCTACCTCTCCTCACTGCCATTCCTCTACCTCCCCTCACTGCCATTCCTCTACCTCCCCTCACTGCCATTCCTCTACCTCCCCTCACTGCCATTCCTCTACCTCCCCTCACTGCCATTCCTCTACCTCCCCTCACTGCCATTCCTCTACCTCCCCTCACTGCCATTCCTCTACCTCCCCTCACTGCCTTTCCTCTACCTCCCCTCACTGCCATTCCTCTACCTCCCCTCACTGCCTTTCCTCTACCTCCCCTCACTGCCATTCCTCTACCTCCCCTCACTGCCATTCCTCTACCTCCCCTCACTGCCATTCCTCTACCTCCCCTCACTGCCATTGCTCTACCATCCCTCACTGCCATTCCTCTACCTCCCCTCACTGCCTTTCCTCTACCTCCCCTCACTGCCATTCCTCTACCTCCCCTCACTGCCATTCCTCTACCTTCCCTCACTGCCATTCCTCTACCACCCCTTGCTGCCTTTCCTCTACCTCCCCTCACTGCCATTCCTCTACCTCCCCTCACTGCCATTGCTCTACCATCCCTCACTGCCATTCCTCTACCTCCCCTCACTGCCATTCCTCTACCTCCCCTCACTGCCATTCCTCTACCTCCCCTCACTGCCATCCCTCTACCTCCCCTCACTGCCATTCCTCTACCTCCCCTCACTGCCATTCCTCTACCTACCCTCACTGCCATTCCTCTACCATCCCTTGTTACCATTCCTCTACCTCCCCTCACTGCCATTCCTCTACCACCCTCACTGCCATTCCTCTACCTCCCCTCACTGCCATTCCTCTACCTCCCCTCACTGCCATTCCTCTACCTCCCCTCACTGCCATTCCTCTACCTCCCCTCACTGCCATTCCTCTACTCCCCTCACTGCCATTCCTCTACCATCCCTCACTGCCATTCCTCTACCTCCCTCACTGCCATTCCTCTACCTCCCCTCACTGCCATTCCTCTACCTCCCCTCACTGCCATTCCTCTACCTCCCCTCACTACGTGTTGCCCTTCCTCTATCGTCCCTTGCTGCCATTTTTGACTCACATGCGAAGCAAAAGTGAGTCTATGTATTCACCCGTTTCGTCCGTCCGGGCGACCGAAAACATTAACGTTGGATTTTTCTCAGAGACTATTAAGTCTATCAATACCAAATGTGGCATGATGGTGTATGATGACAAGGCCTCAAAAAACATACATAGTGACTTGACCTTGAATTAGGAGCTTTGTTTTGCATGACCTTTGATGACCTTGACCTTGTATTTTGGTAGGAAAAATATGTAAAGCAGTTCTTAGCGTATGATGTCATTGTTAGGTTTAGTTATTTGACCTTGACCTTGAAGGTCACCTGAAGGTCAAGGTCATGTAAAGGTCAAGGTCAAGCATGTGATGCGTCTGGGCATCCGGTCCGGGCGTCCTGTCATCCATAAAAAACTTTAACGTTGGATTTTTCTCTAAGACTATTAAGTCTATCAACACCCAATTTGGCATGATGGTGTATGATGACGAGGCGTCAAAATCGTACATAGCGACTTGACCTTGCTTCAAGGTCAAGGTCACAGGAGGTCTTTAAAGTTGGATTGTATACATATTTTGAAGTGACCTCGACCCTGAACTATGGAAGATAACTGTTCCAAACTTCATAACGTTTTAGTACTTATGTTATACGTTCATCATGAGACACATTTGGCCACATATCATCAAGGTCAAGGTCACTTTGACCCTTATGAAATGTGACCAAAATAGGGTAGTGAACCACTAAAAGTGACCATATCTCATGGTAGAAAGTACCAATAAGCACCATTGTGCTTCCTTTGTCTTGAATTAGGAGCTTTGTGTTGCATGACCTTGGATGACCTTGACCTTGGATCAAGGTCACATGTATTTAGGTAGGAAAATGTGTAAAGCATTTCTTAGTGTATGATGTCATTGCTAGGTGTAGTTGTTTGACCTTGACCTTGAAGGTCACCTGAGGGTCAAGGTAATGTAAAGGTCAAGGTCATGTAAAGGTCAAGGTCAAGTATGTGAGTCGTATGGGCTTTGCCCTTCTTGTTCACATTTAATTTTTATTATGGAAATTTTGTACATTATTGTCAATCTGTGCTGAGTGCAAAATTAAGGTACAGACTCTTAATCCTGATTGCTCATAATGAAGCCTGAGGTGCTTTTGGTTAAAATGCAAATTGAAATGCCCGCAATAGTAATGGAATTGAATGATTTAAGCAGGTTTTGAAGTTGACTCGGCAGTAATGTTACCTGAAAGGGATAGGAAAATGTTGAACTGAGGCAGTGTGTGTAAAGGTGTGTGTGTTTTCGCTGACAGCCCATCTGCCACCTCATCTTGATGTTCCTGCTGCTTCGAGTGCTGGATGTGATCAGCACGGGGGGCAGCATCCGAGAAGCCCTCTGGATGGGCAAGGGAACCAGGATATCCTCGAATCCTTGCACCAATAGACAAGGCATCAGCAACGAGGACGAGGATGTCAAACGCGAGAGAGAACGAGTGGAAGCTCTCATCGGCAACAACTCTCATGTACTGGGTCACTTATCTTGTAGAGGTTCTTACCAATGCTAGAAAATGTTGTTTCCTAAGGTGATGGCAGTGTTAATTCCTTAAGACTGGATAGATATGTTCTTGTTTTTAAATGATGAGTAACACCTCCATGTGATGGTGATTGGTAAGGAGCCAACACAAGAGTGTTTATTGAACTAGAGTTTGAGTTGGCCATATCTGATTGTCTGCAGGATTCGATGGCATCGTTTCTCTCTCTTCTTTGTTTCCGATATAAAAAAGACATAAATGCTGAGTTTACAGGCTACATGTAACGTTGAAGCCTGGACTTATTTGGGCAAGAAAGCAAATCTTAGTTTAGGGTTTTGTAAATGTTAGTCACTTTGGGTATTATCATATTCTAGATGGTTTCTGTACATGACCTTCACCCAATGGCCTGGATAACAGAGTTTGACTGACAGGGGCTGGGGAATCTCCTACATTGTTGCAGCTTTTGTATTGCAATGTCTTGAAGTAATCTAGCTGCAGGCATGCCTGAGGAGGATGGTCAAGTATAGTGCATTAATTAATGCACTAATAGTAGTTGTGAAGGGCAGGTGGTGAAGTATGGATGCATGTATGAAGCAGAATTCCTTCTGCTTTTCCACGCCTTTGACATCAGTGATATTTGAGAGAAGTTGGGCTGCCTTGAAACCATCGTGGTACATGTAGTCGTGTCAGAGACAAGCGGAGCTGGCCTGTCTGAAACTAGGAAGGAATACGGCTGAGCGTGATTGCTTGGATATAGGACGCCTTGTAGAAAGTAGTTTTAAAAGTCGGCGGGTTATCTTCAGGTTGCCTTTGGAACTGTTTCCTCGATAATCAGTGTTATATATACTCTTCTCTCTCATTTTAATCCTAATGAAGCTAAACACATGCTCAAAACAAATTATTGCTAGACAGAGATATTAAAAATGCTTTCTAGCTGTTCATTTTCAACGAGAAAGTATTATTTACTGTTCCAGCATTGGCATTGGAAGAGGCTGACTTCATGCATGCGTAATTTCAGTACTTGAAGGCGTCTAATTACATGAATGAGTTATTCATTGATTACTCCAAAACGGTTAACAAAGCTATGAGCAATTTATAAGACACAGCTACATGAAGAGTTAGTTCATTGAGTTCTAGTAATCAAATGTGAAATCTGATATCACTTGCACTTCATGTTCATAGGCTATGACAGTGAAAAAGAAAGTGAGAGAAGATAAAAGAAACGCAATTAGGTGCGACATAATCATATCGATGACTACTGCAATACAATGAGAATATAAAGTCACACCAATCAGCACAATCATTATACAGTTTTGTTATTCACTGTCTTGATTGTTATATTTGTGAAACTTAACGCTGCCTTCACTGATATTATTACTGTCTTTGCACAGAACGTTGTAGCAATGGTCCACAACCTGAGGAAAGAGTTTAACTCGGGAGGCAAGACATGTTTCAAGGGGGGCACGGAGAAGACGAGGGTCTGTGTTGTGAACTCCACCTTTGCCGTGGGCCGGGGTGAGGTACTGGGACTACTGGGCCCCAATGGAGCGGGCAAAAGCACCACCATGAACATGATCATTGCTGAGGAGGCACCCACCAGTGGGGAGGTAAGTCGCCAGGAGCTCTGGAAGTCAGAAGTCGTGGCCTGGGGTTGCTGTGATGAGACATGCAAGTCGATTTAGTTAAAGGAGCATATGCACTGATAGTGTTATCAGTGCTTCCACAGATACTGACAGATGCAGATACAGATGTGGATACAAACACGGTTAGAGAGTTACACAGCTATGTATATGAATGCAGATGCAAATATGCCAACATACACAGATATACAGATGCAAGTAGACCCAATAATAACATTGGGTAACAAATGGTCAGAGCAGCTGGACACCCACCATATCGGCTGGAACTTCTGGCTCTCGGCTCTCGAGATCTGCTCCAGTAGCTCAGTGAGAGATGGCTCTAAGGAGGCGGGGGGAAGGGGAGGGTGAGGAAGGGGGCATATATCAAGAAAGAGTCAGATCTGCAAAATGCATTCCTGTATTCAAACCACCCAACCACCCTGAAAGACACAGATTCTGACTCAAAGATACAGGCGCTGATGCAGATACAGACACATAAACAGATAATGGATACAGATGACAGGGACAGATATAAACACAAATATAATGAACAGATTCAGACACAAATACAGACAGCGCTGAGACGGATGCAGGTACAGGCACCGATACAAATACAGGCAGAGGTGATGGAGCATTTACACCAAGAAATGCAGAGATTCTTTGAGCTTATAGTTGGCCTCCAACAGAGTTGGCCTCCTTCTTGAATAGCAGCTGGGACGACCCCAAAGTTGAAGTTCTGTGTACGTGACTTTTATGAGCTTGTTTGCCTGTCTGTGCTGATGTGTCTGTCTGCCTGCCTGCCAGTAAGTGTGTGTGTGTGGGTGTGTGTGTGTGTGGGTGTGCGCTTACATGCATGCATGCGTGCGTGCATGCCTGCCTTTGTGTCTGTTCATGTATTTGTTTCTCTTTCTTTCCTAGGTGATGGTGGCAGGAAATGATGTTCACTCCAGCCTGTCTAAG
>JAWQFJ010025460.1:0-2500 GCA_034096865.1 Theodoxus fluviatilis | reverse complement strand
CTGCAACAAACAGCCGCGTTTCTACATTGCCCGAGCAAATGCACACGCTAGCACTTTCCACCCTCTGCCTCTGATCAGCTCCTTCCAAATGATCAGGCCGCCCGTGCGGACTTCCCACCTTGCCCAAGGTGTATTTCGTTTGACCCCTTTAACCAAATAGTTCCAAAAACCAGTCCAAACGAAATCGTAGCTACCCAGCTACAACGAAGAGTATACTTGCACGACTGTAGAACCCATACAGCCGGACCGAGCGCTCCAGCGCTCTTCCCGCGTCGTCTGCAGCCTCGCGTCTAGACCCCTGTCCAGTGCAGCTTCCCTCAGAGGAGACGACTTGACCCGAGGTCCACCCGTGTGGACTCGAACGTGACGACACTGCCGCGCTCCACCAGCAGCAGACGCAGTGCCCGTAGAACTACATTGGACCTGAGGAACGAACAGTAGGTAGACCAGTAGGCCGGTAGACCAGTAGATACGTAGAGGAACGGGCGGCGAACCAGTAGCCCCTGCGCGCGACTCAGTACACAGATAACAGCGTAGAGTACAGAGTCGGGTAGAAGAAAAACCAGAAGGAAAGCCTGAAACATACAACCGTTTCACTCCTATAAGCAACAACCCCTTCCCTTACCGTATTCATTCACACGAAATTCAAAGTTTAAAGCGGAGCATCCCAACCCGATGCCCAGTAGAACGCTTTACCCGCTACCAGCGAGAAAGTTTGAATTAACGGTTTGTTACTTACAAAAATGACCCACAAATCATTTCACATGGAGATTATTACTCGTCCCAGTTATTTCCATGGTGTTACTTCGGACCTAGAAGTACAAATCACCCAACCCCAATTAGTTTGCCTACTTCCCGCCCATATCAACAGTCAAGCGTCCCACGCGGCAAAAAGCAATATGGCGAGAAAGCAATATTCACCTCAGTCATCAGGCCGTGGTGTGGCCCACAGAAACCTCGTCCAAGTCACGGGAAGACTCAGTCTTCCACTCCCATGTGTCCCAAACCAACGAGAGCCGACACAGAGAGATTCCACCATAGCGAAAAGACTTCGCCTCACAAGCTGCCCGCGCAACTTGAACGTCGGAGGCACAGACCATGTGCACTACCTCCCTCCATCCAGACCGATGGACTTGAACTGACTATCTAGACGCTATCGAACCTTCGCGTCCCTTCTCTCACGTGATTGCCCACCAATCAATAGAGAGAATTTTCCCGCCTGTAATGTTTTCTCCAATCATTACTCGACAAATTTCGCGGGCCTTCAGCCCGTTTCAGAGAGCGTGTAAACCCTGTAGTAATGACGCTATACCCCCTCAAGAGACCCCCCAGGCCTCTCCTGGAGTGACGCAGTACCCCCCGCTACACGATAGCTCCGCCCAATGAGCCAAACACTCGAACACGAAGACGGAGCGAATTTACACACAATCAAATCAACAATAACGCTTAATAGCACCACATCACACTCCTGTCGCGCAACACGCGACAATCTTTTAGGCAGGCACCTCTGAGACGGGTCGGCAGCACTCTCGTCTCAGGAGGGACTTCGGAACCTGTGTGTAGCTTGGATGTCAAAGCCGAAGTGATGATTTCTAATGCTTCACTCTCAGCACCTTCACTGTGGCCTCTGCACTCCCTCCCTCCGGCGACCCCCCCCCCCCAGCCTGGAACGCTGTCTGGGAAAGAGGACCCCTCTGGTCCCGCACCGGCAAGTGGGAGCATCAGGAGCGTTATCTTATCACCAAACCTATGTGACGACGGAGACCTCCCTCCGAGAGCGGATGTCCTCTGGGGGAACTAATTGGTCCGCCCACACACCATGCGACCCCCTCGGTCGTCTCTCTCTAATCTCTCTAATTAAGACACAAGAGAGCCACTGATGGGCAACCATCACACCTCCCTCCTTGAAAAACAAGCATTTTACAGTCAACTTCAATAGTTACTTAAAAGTTTTGCAAAACTTGCCACTCTTCCGTCCTCGGCGTTTTTCCTCAATTTTCACCAACATGTATTGTTGTGGTTCGTTTGCTTAATGGCTGGACTTCTAACTCGGCTGGCCACTTACTCGATTTGATTAGCGTCAAGATAGAAACATGCAAACAACAAATTATGAACATAACTTCAAACACATGCACATCTCTTCATGGACAACATGCAACTGTCCAAGTCAACAATATTCAGTAACTTGACCTTGTCTTCTTAAGTGCATTCTTAATTTGAAACCAAACAGGGTGATATATACACGATCTGATCTGCGTCAGATTGGGTTCCCATCCTAACATGCTGTGGGCTACCCCTTCTACTCGTGCCTCTGTCACCCTCTCACAATCGTGACAGGCAATCTTTCTTTCTTTTTTCTTGACTTCCATTGGTACCATGATCTCATTCTCGGTTTCGCCTTTCTCAGATACTCTGCAACACACACTGGCCCACTGCCACCTGTGGTCACACTGGAATTAACCCTGGCTTGCAAACTCACACTTTCTTTTTCATCTTTCTT
>JAWQFJ010025459.1:27500-37512 GCA_034096865.1 Theodoxus fluviatilis | reverse complement strand
CACAACACACACCACACGACACACACCCAGAGTATTGGCGCCTCACGCAATGAGACGAAGAACGGAAGTGGCCTGACTCGTTCAAATATCGCCAAAAATAGTGAGAGAGGTTATGTAGTCTGGGTTTTTTGGAGCGTGGTTTGATACGGTAGTTTGCTAAACTCCATCCATTTGTTTATGTCATAACATTGAGTTTTAGTGAAATTCGGTCATTTTCCTTTCCCTTTTGCTTATTCTGCCAAAATAATTATGGACCTTACTCAGCCGAAAGCTGTGAAATTTCTCTGCGACATCATATACTCTTGTGGGCGCATAAGTAATAACTGGTAAATGGATGACCTGTGTTTTGCCTGTTCAAGAAGTTGATCGGATATTCTCCCCCATAGTCCCATCTACTTTTGTTAGTTTGTGTCCCATTGGTAAGAGCCTTGTTCAGCGGGTCGATTCAAGAAGATTCAAAAAATCGCCACTGCGAGGGACATTTGATCATGGCTATGTTGCATTAAAACATTGCCTAAACTTTTCAGCCTTCTTTCTCAAATTGTCATAACAGTAGGTTCTAGTCTTCAGTAATTTATTACTATGTCACTATTCCTCATTTTTTCAAGCTTTTTGCATAATTGGAAAGAGAAATGCCTCCATTTTTATGACCATACTAATAGCTCAGAATTTTCTAAAGGTGGCATCTGTCTCATTTTGTGTTAGAGGGTCACATTAAAAAAGGCAACAAAGCTCCATAATATAAAAGTAGTCAAAGTCCTATCTCAGGCAGTTTTCGACACCCTGAAGAGGAATCGAAATATAAAACACAGGGATGAAACTAAAAGGAAAAGGTGCAGTCTATTGTCAGAAATTTGCATGTCATATATTTGTTACTTGTAGAGTTTGGAAGTAAGTGTTACATGACTAACATTTATATATTTGAATTACATTATTTCTTTTGTTCTGATTAATCAGATATGGTAGTTGATGAGTCATTAAAAAATTTTCTTCATGAAGTGCATCAAATATTTGCTTTCTGAAGACATAGCAGGGGTTTTTGGTTGTGTGTGTGTGTGTGTGTGTGTGTGTGTGTATGTGCGTGTGAGTGCATACATGCACGTGCATGTGTGTGTCAGTTGGTTGGTGGGTTGTTGTTCTAATTGTGGCGATACGTTTATGAAAATACAAGAATCCAAGTTTTCTTCCTCCTTGAAAATTCAAATCATAGTTTGTGGAAAATGGTCATAGGTGAGGACTGATGATTCGATGGACTACTCATGGCATTTCTTCTTTCGTCACCCTTCAGAAAATCACAGGCCATGAGCTCAAGTACACTGCATTGGTGGGGAAACCAGGGGAGATAACCTACCACCACGCCGACTTCCTGCTCTGCCAGCAGGCACGCCAGATGGGCGTGGAAAGGATCCGCAGAATCTACTGCATTGGGTAAGGAAGAAGGAGAATGGGAGGTCCAAGAATAGAAAGAAGTTATCTAGGAAATGAAGGAAAGGGAAGAGGAGGAGGAATGGAGACAGAGGAATAAAGAAGAGAACGATGGTGATGACAAGTCAATAGTAAGATAGGAATGTGGAAATGATTGTATTACAGGCACAAGAAGGAAAGGGAAAATGATAAATATGCTGTGGAGCTGTCATTAGCTTTGACTTCTCCATCACCATGCAGGCTGTCTGGGTTTAATTGTTTGCACATTGCCATATACTCTGCACTCAGGTTGAAGTTTGAGCAAATGTCCTTGATAATAATTGTTGGCTCTGCCATTGATTTGAAAACGACAAAGAAAAAATTGATGACAGGTGATAATGGCATTCTTAAGAATTCTTAAGAATGCCATTTCATGCAAATTTACCATTGAAATTATTAAAACTTATAGTCATGAGGTTTTCATGATTTTGTAAAAGTAAAGTATGTTATGAGCTTTGGTGACAGTTCATCTTTAAAACTAGTAACAGTTGAACTCTTCAGCCTTGTATTAAAATGGGGCAGTGATGATGCTTTTCTTCCCTCTCAGAGACAACCCTGAGACAGACATCTATGGGGCAAATCTCTACAACCGTTACCTTGCCAAGCGGTTCCAGAGCAACTATCCAGCCAAGAAACTGGCAATGCAGAACCAGGGAGTCCCATACTTCTCTGACCCTGGAGACAGTGAGAACGAGGACTCAGCAGTAGGCATGGATGACGGCAATGAGAAGGACTTGGATAAGTACTACATTGCAGAAGGTTGTGTCAGCATCCTTGTGTGCACAGGTGTCTATGCTGAGAACCATGACTACGTGCAGTATAAACGCGCCAAGCATCCTCTCAACCACAACCACAGAGACTTTGTCATTGATCCTGAGCTCAAACAGCCCACGTATGTGTCACCGCATGTCCTAGATGCTGTGCAGATGGCCTTTGACCTAGAGAAGTTCAAATGATGAGAGCCCCTTGTCTAGAGGTCAAGGTAGAACAATTAATGGGAGTATATTAGAACCCATTTCTGATTCCCATGCACTGTAGTGAATTTGAGAACTTTCAAGCACATTACATGGTTATGGATATGGTTTATTGGGAACTTTATCCAACTCCTCAGCGAAGATAGTGTGATAAACTCATTGTCAAGGTCCATTCATGTAACTTGGTGATGACAATCCGACTTGGGATATCGCTGTGACTGCATTTGTGTGCCTGTAGACCTGTTCCATATATCAATAGTCTTTTTTTGACAGGCTTTTCGGAGGAGACGCTCACAGCCTCTAGAGCATTCCCTTGTTTTTGATTGCACCAAAGAATCTCCTCTTATACCAGACCCACTTGTACTAGGGTAACTTTGCTTGACCTGAGCTATTGTTGACTGAATGTTGTTTCTCTCTGCATTTGACTACCAGTCTGCCTTCACTGTGCAGAAAATCAAAAGATGGGTTCTGCAATTCTGCCAGACAGCTGGGTGGTCACAGAACACAAGGTCTTGTCCAGCCACAGTGTCTTATGACAGTGGAATTAGTGAGTCTTACTGACTAGTCAGTGGAATTTTAAGAGAGAAAATGGCAAGAACAAACTGCCGTATTTTTAAAACAGACTGATAGGTTCTGCATACTTGGTCCAGTAAATGCCTTGAGCCCAGAGAGGGTCAGGCTGTAAACTGAAGTGTGCCTGTATGTGACCAGAATGAAGAGTTTGCTTTTCTCTAGCAGTGGTCATCAGTAGTGCTGTACGACAATCAGATTGATGAAGCACTAAGTCTTGCCAGGCAAGAAGAGGTTGATAAACGATCTCATAGCTCTTTTGTACCAGTGGCAGAGTCCTGTGCAGACCACTTGAAATGCATTGTATCTGTGTAATACAGCCTCAAAGTTATATCAATACATGTGATCATTTAAACTTGAAGGGACTGTAAAATAGCACAGAGTAATTTATGGCCGGAGCTGCTCTTTGCCCCCCCCCCATCCCCATCCGCTGGTAACCCTGGCTGCTGGGCTTTTGGGGTCTGCTCCAGTAGCTCAGCCAGGGTCAACCCCAAAATATGAAGTCACTGTATAGTATTCCAAGTGCTTGGCCTGATGGTTTCTCCGGTCTGCCCAGAATTTTGCTTGTAGTGCTTGCTCATCCTTCCATCTTCCACTGACAGACCTAGGGCAGTGCAGTGTGATCTCATCAAGTGGTTTGCCTGAATTACATCATTTGCAGACTGAAATCTGCACCAGTCTGCCGACTTCTCATCAGGTACTCTTGTATCTCAAGCATTTGACAGCAGAGCTGAATAGTTCGCAACAATGGGCATCCGCCCATTTATGTCTGTTAAGCAGACTTGTAATTGATTAATTTTAGATAACCCAGTGGAGAGTCATTAGCATTTTTTCCATCCATTCCTTTCTGGGATGATATTTTGTTGGTTGCACATGGCCAAGACCATCCTGCAAGGTACCGTACCAGGGGGGAGAAGGAGAGGCAGGCAGAGAAAGAGGTGGGAAGACAACATCAAAGAGTGGACAGGCTTGACCTTTGCTGACTCACAGCGAGCCACAGAGGATAGAGATTGATGGAGGAAGATTGTCCGAAAGTCATCAGTGGTGCCTCAACAACCCATCTCAGGGTTAAGAGACTGAACTGAACTGCACATGTAATGGGATTAGACTGCTTTTAACTAGCTACCCCATGAATTGTTGCCATTATCTGAGGTTCTGTCATAAAATTGCACTGCATCAGTGTTTGAAAAATTGCTGACATCAGATAACCTGAAATGGCGTGCGAAGGTTATGATATAACTTATCTTCAAGAACATCTACAAATGTAGATCTGGTATTGGGGTAGCTTGTAAGAGTCAAAAGTAGGAGCTAGAAGTTCTGGCTGAGAGTTCCATCCTAGCCTGAGGTTTGAAACGTCGTTCATCTGTCCCATACAGGGGTTCAGCTTTGTGTTAGGACCTTTATTATGTGACTCTCAGGACAGAGTGAGTGGCAAGGAGGCCGCCCAAGACCGATTGGAAGAGCTAGCAGTAATGTTAAGTTCCATATTTAAATTTTGTTTCTCTGATACACTATCTATACCCATTTTAGTATGTTTTGGAAATTGTACATGTATAATTTTTGCTAAAATCTCTCTGTCTGTCTGTCTGTCTGTCTGTCTGTCTCTCTCTCTCTCTCTCTCTCTCTCTCTCTCTCTCTCTCTCTCTTACTACATTTGAATATTTTGCCTCAAGGGCTGAATGGAAAGAAAGGTAATCTTGCCTTATTCACTGCCCTTGGGATCTTGGCTGTCCAGGCATGTAAGGCCGAAAATATTTACGTAATTATCTGAGTGGCAATGCAGACATATTCTGTTTTTAGTGGATCAGTAATTATGTTTACTGGGATGCCGAGGGTTTGGTCTCTGCTTGTCCTGTGCAGGGTGTTAGATCGGAATCAGGACCAGAGAAGTCAAAGCATCATTTGGGTTGTGCATTGTGGGGCAATTCCTCACACTTAGTAAAGCTGCATTGTTCTTCCTCTCTGCTGTGGACTGACTTGAGTTGAAGACTGACGTGGCAATAGCCAGAGAGCATTGTGCTAGCCTGAGTTGTGTCAAAACTTGAGAAAGTTTCATCATAGGGCTGTGACTTGTTATTTGTTGGTTTTACACACAGCTGATAAAACCTATGGGAGGTCGTAATCCTGCACGGTGGGTTTTGATCTGCTGTAAATGTTGGTGATCTGATAAAGGTAGATGAATGCAAGAGGATGAGGAGGATGAATGTAAGTCAGTGTTTATTAAATGTATATCCTGTAGAATTTGCATTTTCCTGTGTTATATGCACGGATGGATCTCCAGTCAGGTCTTTGTGGTTCCCATGTGAAAATTTACCTTTCCCCCAAGGATTGTGATTTAGTTCAGCATGAAATACATTGGTCTTTTTCATTGATTCATCATGGAATATTTATGGTACTCCTTGTATCCTACCAAGGATATGTGCACAGTGTGAGAATTACATGCTTTTAATTTAATACTCTTTTCTAGTGCTTCCTCATGATGTGGTAAGTGACCTTTGGCAATGCAATATTTTCTTCAACAGAATGTTTCCCTGTGCAACATTAATGTACAAGTTAATTCAGGATGTCAGCAAAATCTGGCACATTTTGATTGGTTGCTGAGTATGGATGATGTACAGTGCTGTGTAGCGAGAGGATGGGGGGGGGGGGGGGGGGGGGGGGGGAGAGGGACACAGCCCCAGTAAAAAGAGACGAGGTGTATGTGACATAATTGAGTAAGATGTTTTTCACTGATTGTAAAACATTGTGAGGGAAATTTTCTTTTCTCAAAGGAAGTAATGAAGGAAAGGGATTTTGTTATCAAATACAACTATTTTGTGTGATTAATAGCACAGTCCATTTAAAGAGGAAGATTTGGAGATGGAGATAATTATCTTCCAAACAATTTTCTTTTGGTTTTGGTACCTGTGCAAAGGGAAAGATTAGTTCTAGATTATGGTAATGTTTATTCATACTCAAGAAAAATGAATGATGAAATAAAATTGATGATTGGACACATTTTGCTTGGTATAATGTGTTTTCTTGGGAGAAGAAAAAGAAGAAGAGATTTTTAAACATGCAAACATGCCTAACCAGCCTAGATACCTCAAACCGGCTTGTCTTGCTAGGAGGTAGGCATGCCCAAAGACAAACATTCCATCCAGTTTTGGTAGTCCCCCTTGCAACTCCTCCCTTGTCTAGAGCTTAAGTCAAGTTCAACCAATCTTTTATGACTTCAAGGATAGCAGACACCAACCCAACATATTCATTTGTCTGATGTGCTGCACATATAGGGTAGCTTCTTCTGCTTTAGTATCTTCAGAGCACAGAAAGGATATACTGTAGTTTTCCTCAGGCTGTCATGTTGCTTATAAACCTATAAAAAATTGCATCATGATTAATGGCTACACTTAACTGTCTTTCATTACTGGTGGTGCAAGACAACACAAGCTGAACCATGCAAAGTACAACAACCCAATGAGTCGATGGAAACAATTACAGCAGCCATTGAAGGTTTGCATGCTGAGTGTTGATAACTGGCAAATCTGTAAAATTGTTGGTGGTTGTTGCCTTGTAGTGCAGTCCAAACAGGACTAAAGTGACATGGCTATGATGAAGCCATGAACCCTAACATTAAGTACTTTGCCGTGCTGTGCTGGCCTGACACATTACACTCTGGGTTATGAATCTCAGTGTGTGTCTATAACATCTGTCTCATTGAACACAGTGTGAAGTACTTGTTGAACTTGATTCTTTGTCTTGAATATTTGATGTACTGCAAGTATTGTTATGTTTGTGACTACTTTGTTTTGAAGCAGTACACTCCCTACTTGACTGAGAGTACTCTAAAATTATGCTCTCAGCTGTGTTGCAGTGGATTAATTGAAAAGTGTTGTGGTTTCTTGGAAAACCAAAAGACCTGTTCTTTCTGCACTGCCAGATGTAACATCAGCTGAACTTATCAAGCATGGCACCCTCCACACTGCTGGTAATATGCTGGCAGACAGCGCCCTGTTTTGTTATTCCCCTCTCAAAGACATAACGATGTTTATGCTTTCACTGACCAATAAGAAACTATGCTCCCACTCAGTCTTCGTTGTTGTTCTGGTATTTTCCGTAGTTTCTGTGTTTGTGCATGTGTATCCTTGTGATATTAATTAAGCTGTCCATAATTATCACTGTTTTGTCTGTGTGCTGTGCATCTCTAAGAAAAGTCCTGGGTTTGACAGGGTTGCAATTTTCATTGATACAAATAGTGTCATGGTAATTAAAATTACCTAGCATGATGTATACACATGTATAACTTGAAAAGGTTATTTGCAAAGAGCAAATTACAAAGGTAGGAGCAAAAGCTCTTGACAAAGGCACTGCAAAGCCGCAGAGCTTTCTACTGGAAACCAGAGCATCAGGGCCAGTTACATCATGCTGGATTCAGGAACTAGAAGCAGCTGTGGATGGAGACCTTGCTGCATCAGAGGCTGTTTGGCAGCGTGCCCTCATGCTTGTGTGCCACAGCAGCTTGTAGCCTGCCAGACTGACTTGTGTCGGGAGTGATGGCCCTCTGCCAAGAGGTGTGCTTGAAGGGTGCTGGAGGTCAGAGACAGGAACAGTGTTGCTCCAATTCCAGGAAAAGGCCACAGGAAGCTGTAAACCGCTCATATACTTTAAATCTTTCTGTCAGTTTGTCTCTCTCTGTCCATCTGTCTCTCTCTGCCCATCTACCTCTGCCTCATGCTCTCTCAGTCTGTCTGTGTGTGTGTATGTGTGTGTGTGTGTGTGTCTGTCTGTCTGTCTCTCTCTGTCCGTCTCATGCTCTCTCTGTCCATCTGTCTGTCTCTCTCTGTCCATCTGTCTGTCTATCTCTGCCTCTGTCCATCTGTCTGTGCTCTCTGTGCCCCTGTCTGTCCATCTGTTTCTGTCTCTCTCTCTCTGGTGTGTGTGTTTGTATGTGTGTGTGTGTGTGTGTGTGTGTGTGTGTGTGTGTGTGCGTGCGTGTGTGCCTGCCTGTGTGGGAACCTATGTCAAACAGAAAAACTGAGGGAAGCACTCGGGAGGGGATTTTTGCGATATTCAACCCCACGATGCATTTGCAGTAAAAATGCCCATGCATAAATTAGGCATAATTTGTTATTAAAATGTGCCAAGCCCTTTGATTTGTACTCTTACTACTAGGGGAAAGATTTAATTAAGAAGTAGCACATGAGGACCATTAGATTTGAATAATCATCACATTTGCACTGTAAAAGCAGGACACAACAGATAATGAAATGACACATCAAGTGACATACCATGCACATTCTGTGTCTCATAGTCAATCATTCCCTTGAACAAAATAGACGAACATGATAACTCTATCATAGTCAGACTATTGTGCCAGAATGTCTGGGTCTTTAACAACAAAATGGGTCATGTGGAAGATAACAAATTAACTGCACAAAATGTTACAAAATCCCATACAAACTATATATTTCCTGAATGCTCAAACATTTATTGATGTAAATCTTTATGGTAACTATGCAACTAGAAAACCAAACTAAACTAAAGTGCACTTAATCATTTTTGGACAAAATTGATACTTTTTGTACCCATCCCCCTATGCAGCATGCTTTGTGATGCAAAAAATGGGATTAATTAGTACATCAGATCGCAAGAAAAACATTCTGGTCACACACACACACACACCCACATCTTATGAACTGGATGCAATGGTTCACAGGGGCTAAGAGTAAGCCAGTGCTTCTGTCATATCAACATATTAACGGGGTGAGGGTCTTTCATTTAATGACAGCTCAAAACTACAAGAAATGGTTCTGAACTTTAAAGAAACTGTAAAGCCTAACAAGTAACATCTAATTAGGTTTAAAAGCTAAGTACATGTAGTCTTCTCACAAAAGCTTATGCAAACACTAAAGCTGGTTGTGTGATGTCATCTTTTGGGGCAATGGTCAGTGCATGCATTCCACTAAGAAAATACAAAAGGATCAGAGCCTTATCATTTCTTGTATCCTCTGAAACATATTATCAATTTCATTTGGTTCTCGAAAGTCCTCCATGTTGAAGAATATGGCTGCAATTGTCAACATGCCTAGGGTTGGGTGTTGCAGCACCATGGCAATTGTGTATTTTCATTGCATGAGGGCAACTGAACTAAGACATGTACACCCGATAAGGTTCTCTCTCAGTGGATATACTTCTTGGCTGCTTCCATTTTCTTGTACTTTTGGCAACCCAATGAAATAACAGAGTTTAAATATCCATTCCGTACCCTGGCAGTTATCATTTTAGATCATGAATCCAAAAACATATGAAATTGGTTGTGGGATTCTGAAGAGGGTTCAAATGCTGATCCAATTGCTACTTGATACTCACATGGTTAAATTTGAGTTAGGCAAGTCAAAAGTGAAGAAAAATTATGTAACAACTACTCCCCCTCCAAACCCCCCCCCCAAAAAAAAAACCAAACAAAAAACAAAACAAACACTAAACACTAAACAACAACACCAAACACCCCAAAACAAACAAACAAAAAAACCTATGGCACATCTTGAGAACGCTCATGTTTATTTCAACTTGCATATGACATCTTTTTTATTACAGCAACCATAGAAGTCATGTGATACCATACCTGTTTTCATTCCTGTTCCATTCAAAACAAAAAAACGCAATGATCACTTTCATACTCTTCTGTTAACAATTATGACATGATTCAAACAGGAACATGATGTACTTCAGTCACTGTTGCATCATGTATGACTTGAAAAACAGGAACATGATGTACTTCAGTCACTGTTGCATCATGTATGACTTGAAAAACAGGAACATGATGTACTTCAGTCACTGTTGCATCATGTATGACTTGAAAAACAGGAAAATGATGTACTTCAGTCACTGTTGCATCATGTATGACTTGAAAAACAGGAACATGATGTACTTCAGTCACTGTTGCATCATGTATGACTTGAAAATGCTGTACTTCAGTCACTGTTGCATCATGTATGACTTGAAAAAGACCAGGAGTTAATAGT
>JAWQFJ010025459.1:0-25000 GCA_034096865.1 Theodoxus fluviatilis | reverse complement strand
TCATCATGAGCTGGGTTCTTCATCCCGCCTGGGGGACATACCCAGCATGGTCTTGATATCATGCTCCTCTTCCAGCAGGGACTGGCTGGCATATTTCTTCATGAGCTCCATCTTCTTCCTCTGCACCAGGGCCTCTTCAATCTGCAAGAACAGCAAGCATGTCAGTTATTCCTTGTGAAGAGATCTACCAATATCAGGAATCAAACTCCATTATCAGGATTATAAAATGATGCACCCGAGCTTAAAAAGCTGAAACAACCTGGCAACACTCACTTGAAATCAGCCCTTATCCAAAGTGGGGTTATGTGTAAATGTATGAGGATACCATTGCATTATGGGCACACAAAGCACTAAAGCCTGACTGCCGTAGTGTCAGTGCCACTGCTCACCTCTTTCTGGGAGGGAACGGGAACATGGGCGATGAACTGTTGCTTCTCTATTTCTGTACTCTCCACTGCCATTTTCTTCTCCTCCTCAGGTTCCACCTGGAAAGCAAACATAAAATGCAGTTTTGGAGAATGCAATATATTCAAGGTGCACATTCTAACCACAGAAACGCTGAATGCCATTTTGAAATTATTCAGCCATCAGCCCCATTACCTCTACCAATATCCCACCCAACAACCTACCCCATCCCCTAAAAAATGGCTCTTAGTTTCATTAGTAGGCAGTAAGCCAGATGTGGACAAAAACATCTTAATGACTGCATGTGAAAGGGTCTGTGACTCCTTTAAAAGACACTACCATTTTCCCCCATTGATTGTCTACCATACTACAGTAAAAGATTAGTTTAAAAAACTCATCCTTTTCCTGTCATTCCTTTTTATTTTATCAAATTCAAAATCAGGGATTTATCCAAGTTCACCATTTTTGCAATATTTGTAGAATTCACAAATATACATGAAATTCTTTTCTTGGGTTTTCAATGACTAAATGACACAAGCTTTTTAATCAATGGAAGAAATTAGCTACAAAATCAGTCAGAAACTTGTTGTGGCATCATCAAAAGTGAGCAGCACATGCCAACAAATCTAAGTAGACACACCATTCCTAGTCATGTTACCCTGACTAAAGTTACGGAGTAAAAACGACATGAATTTCTGCACCGACTTTAAACCATAGGCTTGATCTGCACACACAAGTCAAAGGCTTTATTACTCCAATGTATTGTCAATGAGTCTGTACCAAGGACTACTAAAGTCCTTGGTCTGTACAGATATTAATTTAAACAAGAAGGGCAAAGCCCATACGACTCACATGCTTGACCTTGACCTTTACATGACCTTGATCTTCAGGTGACCTTCATGGTCAAGGTCAAACAACTAAACCCAGCAATGACATCATACTCTAAGAAATGCTTTACACATTTTTCCTACCAAAATACATGTGACCTTGACCCAAGGTCAAGGTCATCCAAGGTCATGCAACACAAAGCTGTTAATTCAAGACATAGGAAGCACAATGGTGCTTATTGGCACTTTCTACCATGAGATATAGTCACTTTTAGTGGTTCACTACCCCATTTTGGTCACATTTCATAAGGGTCAAAGTGACCTTGACCTTGATGATATGTGACCAAGTGTGTCTCATGATGAAAGTATAACATGTGCCCCACATAATTATTAAGTTTGAAACAGTTATCTTCCATAGTTCAGGGTCAAGGTCACTTCAAAATATGTATACAATCCAACTTTGAAGAGCTCCTGTGACCTTGACCTTGAAGCAAGGTCAACCAAACTGATATCAAAAGATAGGGCTTACTTTGCCCTATATACCATATATAGGTGAGGTATCCAATCTCAAAAACTTCTGAGAAAATTGAGAAAATGTGAAAAATGACTGTTTTTTTAGACAACATTTATGGCCCCTGCGACCTTGACCTTGAAGCAAGGACAAGTCACTATGTATGTTTTTTGAGGCCTTGTCATCATACACCATCATGCCACATTTGGTATTGATAGACTTAATAGTCTCCAAGAAAAATCCAACGTTAAAGTTTTCGGACGCCCGGACGGACGAAACGGGTGAGTACATAGACTCACTTTTGTTTGGCATGTGAGTCAAAAAACCATGTAACTGGATAACTCAAGATTTATGAACACACAAACAAACCCACCCAAACAACACACACACACACACACATGCATGCACATATACACACATGCATGCATGCACACACGCACGCATGCACGCACACACACACACACACACCATCCTACCTCCTCAGGCTGGTAGAGAACTTCCTCTCTGTCTTCACTGCTCTCATCATCTTTAGGAACTTCTCCCCTCTTGATTTTTTCCTGGTGTTCCTTCCAGTCTTTCCCCAGGCCAGCAATCACTGTCATAGTGAGCAAACATGTACTGCAGTGGTCCACAGTAGGGACACAATCACTGTCACAGTGAGCAAACATGTACTGCAGTGGTCCACATAGGGACACAATCACTGTCATAGTGAGCAAACATGTACTGCAGTGGTCCACAGTAGGGACACAAACACTGTCAATCAGGCAAGACTTGTAGAGCACATGGTATGATAACAGATTATCCACCAACTCAACAAACAACAACAACAAGAAAAATAACAATGATTAAGGCAAGACACTACTAGGAAGCATGAAATTTTTAGATATGTTTATTGAATTTTTTTTGTTTCATTGGCATGAAAGAACTCATAACTGTTAATCAAAACATCAAAGTTTGACAGTAATTAGAATTATGGGTAATCCAAAATGGCCGCCTAACATGCAAAAATATGCAAATTTCTGTATCTTTTTAAATTTCTATAACTTCTTAACTACTTGATATTTCTTGAAAATTCTTTTTGCATTAAAATTGTACACTCTTTATCTTTAAATGTACAGAAGATTATGTTTGTAATGCAAAAAGTAAAAAAATTGTACTTATTGCTTCCACATCAATATCCGAATTGCAGATAAAGTAGGTTCAACATCAAAGAAAAAAAATCATATCTGGCCAAATAATCAGTTTACAGCAAAAAGTGTCTGTATGTTCTTAAATTATTATACATGTAACATACCTGCAAAATTACAAGTCATCATCATCATCCTGTGATGAGTTTTAGTAATTAATTGATTTGAACTCTATGAAAAAAACACATTTTGAGAAAATGGCAAAAACAACTTTTAGTCATGCATAAGTCCTTCTAAAACTATCCATCATGGCTAAAACTTGTTTCATTTATTCATACATTCATCCAGCAGGACTACACATGCTAAAAAATGAAACTGAACTTACAGTTTCCAGTTTTTAGTGTTTTTGTGCAGTGAGTACAAAAAAATGCAGGGATGGAAAAGTTCATGCTCAAGAGGAAAGGATCAGCCCTACTACTACACAGGAAATGCCAAGGTCAATAAAGGCAACTTCAGAGACACATGCTGTGAATGAGTCAACAACAAGTCAGTTTGCCATTCCAGCACCATAGGTTTCCCCTTCTTCTTCCTCCTGAAGCCTCCTCTTCTGATGCCTTGAGTTGAAGGCATGAAGCCACATACTGACATAGTGTAGGCGCTGTTGCTATGCCTGAACAGAGGCTGCCACATTAGCTTTCTTCATTCTTCTGGCATCACAGGCTCCACATTTCAAGCAAAGTTTTCTGGCTAAGCCATTGTCTTCATCGTATAGTATGCTGAAGGTGAGACCAGACCGAAAACAGTTCGGGCAAAGAACATCGTTCATTAGTTCACTCAGCTGATCTAAGTGCACGTTGACCCACTTATGATCGGTTTCAATCGGCTGCTTCGCTTCTGCCTGCATCATCTGTATCTTCCTCCTTGATGCCGATGTGTTTGAAGTTTCTTCCGGAATCGAGGCAGTTGAGATGGAGGGACGAGGAGGCAGCTGATCGCGATGGCACTGTCAACGCAGGCGTTGACGAAGTAGAACTAGACTTTCGACCTTGACCGCGAAGTATTTTCGAGGTGCGTGCAGCCGAAAGCTGCTCTCTTCGCCCACTATTTTTCGGTCGCGGCATAATGTTGAGTTTATTCACTCATGGGCATTCTCTGATTGTTTGATTGAAGTCGAATTTATTCGATTTGGTGCAAAACATAAACTAACTGAGAGAATTAGCGTTGAAGCGGCAGCCATGTTTACGATGCATTGTGGGCCAGGGAATCCTCGCTTTGGAGTCTCTGATTGGTTGAAACAAGTGGAATTCCCTCTCTAAGCTCAATGATTGGCTAGTGAGTTTGCAAACAACCCTGTGTACGCTGTTTGAAATCATCAACTAAAAATAGACCACTATAGTTGGCGGAGTTATTTCCCTTGCTGTGCTCGATCGAAAAGACGAGCTTTCCAACGGTACCGGGCGTGAACCTCTTCGTAGAATAGATCGAAAGTTACAATTTTTCCAAAAGTCATAAAATACGATGCATCAATGACGTTTTTAACGTTTTTTACGAGGAGTGATGTTTTTCAAAGCCATTTTATTCAACTAATTATCGAATGACAGGTCGAAAAAAACACATGGGGGCATTTGCAAGTGTTTGAACTACTCAAAACTGATGTTATCTCAAAAACGTTCAGATATGAAATTTTCCCAACTTTTCGACCCGTGTCTTGCCTTAAGATACAGGGTTATTCGATGTGAACCTGGTAAGATGTCTAACTTCCGTGAAAGATGAGTTGAATTCAGGCTGAGTAGTAGGGACAAGTTCAGTGGACAACATGATTGAAAAGAGGAGAGCTGCATTGAAGAGGCATTCTGTGTGAAATTGCACCTGTGGTCTGTACGAAGACCAAGTTACAACATCTCCCCCATGTTTGGAGTCCTCGAGTTGGAAGTTAAACCTTGTCATCTGTTGTGTCCAAAAATGCAGGAGATGGTGCTTGGAAACTTTAACCTCTAGGTTCTGTAGTGCTGCATCTCTGCAATGCACAGATCAGTTTTGTGTGCAGGTCATTGGCCCATTGCTACTTTGTGCTGAATCTGATTCATCGAGAGTGGCTTCAGACAAAGAAAATGCCACAACCACTGCAGCCAGACAGAGATTTGGAAACAATACCTCTTGAGGCCTTTTGAGGAAAAGCAAATTTATAGTTATAATTCCCAGCATGCCGAGGGTCTGACATTTTATAGAAAAGGTAGTGCATGCTTTCACCAGAAAGTATGAGGGTGCCACGTGATCTCAGAGTGGAACCAGCGATGAAACTAGCTGTACATGCAGATCACCAGGCTTGGAACTGTTTTGCTGTTGCAGGTGATATTTATGGGAGAAGAGGCAGTAGACGCTGGAGGAGTGAAAAAGGTAACTGCTCATTTCCCACCTGGCTTTCCATCCCTCACCATCTCCACACTGTCTGTTTCAGGTCGTATTTATGGGTGAGGATGCTATCGACGAGGGCGGAGTGAAAAAGGTTTGCCTTTAACGGTGGCATGTTCAGTAGTTTCAGATCACATTATTTCTTTGCTTCCAGTGACCTCACGTTTACGTTTATTTCATGCAATCCTGTTCCTTCAGGGGTGAATACCCCTGTGCTTGTTTCTTGTGGTGATGTTCAGATTATACTATCTCACCTGCATGATTTTGGCTCAAACTCTATAGGGCTAGTTGGTGTTCACTGTTGTCACACATTGCTTCACATGAGAGTCATTTTGTCTGTTCAGTAAAAACTCTAATTGGATGCATTTGAAACGTTTGTAATCAATTTTTGTGTTAACCTGGGCACCATGTGTAAATCTGTTCTGCTGTAAACTGTAGAACCAGTTTTCTTGCAGAGGTGTCCAAGTTTTCTTTGAGACTTTCATTTTCCATGTACTTCTTTCCACTGTAATTTCCCTTCTGAAAGTTGGGAAATGTTGCATGGCTAGTGTTTCCACTGCATGTTCTGCATGAGGTTGTCTTGTAGGACTTTGTCTCTATGGTGCATGCTGTGGTCAACATGTCTCTGGCAGAAGTTGGGTCTGTTTCTCATCTCCGCCAGTGCATGTCTATGTTCTGGTTCTCTGCCTGCGTTTGGAGCTTGAAATCTGTTCAGTTCTGGTTACAGTGGAAGCATGTGCACATTTTTGTGTGATAATGTGCATATTCGTGCATATGTGTGTGTATGTATATGTATATGTATGTGTGGAAAAAGTTGCTAAGCAACAACTGTTTCTCTAAAATATTAGTGAAAATCTAGCTGTGAAGTTGTAGGTTATCCCCTTGCAAAGTGACAAATTACAGCTTGTAAATGAGTGGTTAAACTTGTAGTGTTTCAGGTTGCACGGGCCTTTTCATCATAGAAAAGATACTTAACCCATTATGACCTACAGCATGTGATGAAAATGGCTTCCTAAAACCTGAGGTTTTTTTACAGAAAAAAACACAAAGTCGACAACACTCATAAAAAAAAAATTCCTTCACTTCTACACTTTCTAGAAACAAGAAGTACACCACTGTCAAATGTGACGTCTGCATAGCATCCGGTCTGAAAGGAAGATGTAATGCGCGCGTAGCATGCGGTCATAATGGGTTAAGTGGGGATGTTTTCAGGAAGTAAGGTATTGGGAACTCAATCACATACTGTATATCAAGGTAAAATTATTAGAGAGAAGAAAGAGAAATGGGCTGCATGTGTATATGTTAGTTGAAGTTCGCTTTTCGTTGGCTTCAGCCCCCAACATGTTGGCAGGGATGCTGTACCAATGCATTGTATCATTTTCATGTATTAGACGATAACATTTATAATGACAATGCAGGTATGATATTACAGAGTTGATAAAACAATATTTGATTTCCATGAGAACAAAAAATAAAAAATAAAATATCTAAAATGAAAACTTTATCATATAATTATTCCATTTGGAGAATAAGTGTTTCTTCCAACGTTTTCAATGACGTAATGAGCTGTGTCTCAATTCTATAAATGAAATTGAGAAGAAATAGATTATGCACTCAGTAGGAATGGACCAAGTCTACTCACTCTACTGGCATCCTGACTTGTCATGTATTGAAAAACCAAGACTGGTGCATGAGCACTTTTCAAGTTTTGAGAAAACCGTCATCAGCAGAGTTCCTTTCACCACCTACCATGATGGTTTTTATTCAAGCTATACTCCTAAAGAAAAGTCCTTTACTGCACATGTTAAATCCTCACTTTCTTCCACTTTTTTTGTCCTCATCCCCATTTAAACCTCTCACACCCCTACCACCATCTCTACCAACCCACCTACCACCCCCCATGCCCACTTTCACCACTTTAAGCAGACGAAGAAAAATGTTCAGAAGATGGATACTTGATGACAAGCTGATCTAGTAATTGAATAAAGAGCTAGTAGTTATAAAGATTAAAATATGTTTGAACTGAAGCTCTTTTTATATTGAATGAGGATTTTTTTTCCCAGCTGTATGATCTTTACAATGCCTGATGGTAGTTTCTTCTTGCTGGCAGTGATGTAAATAGACCCATGCTTTAAAATAAGAAGAAAAGACTGACATTTTTTACTTGTCTGACCTGAAAATCCTTCATCCAACAGGAATTTTTTCTGCTGCTCCTGCGAGAGATACTGGATCCGAAGTTTGGCATGTTCAAGTACTACGAGGAATCGAGACTCCTGTGGTTCAATCCCCAGGTAAGTCAGTCTTGGGAATGCAGCTCCCAAAACAGGATATGCAAGAGGTGACACACGTTGACATGGGTTTGCTGAAGCAGTGATACATTATGCACCTAAATTTTCACCAGGATGTCTAAAGTTCACTCACAACCTTTGGCAGGCCAAAATTTTTCCTGTCTGTCTTGTGCATCGTGTCTGGCTCTAATTTAGAAAATCCTTTTTTGACCCTTGGAATAGTCAATGACTGAGCAATCACGGAGAGACCTTAGACTGCCAGGAGACTTGCCAAGTTACTGGGGGGTCTGTGTTACCAGGGCTACGACCAAAAATAACGATGTTGAAAATGTGTGACATCTATGAATTGACAGTGTTGATAGATTGTCAAGGACCTCATTGACGCAGTGGGTAGAGCTCTCAAACGTTCACTGGGAGGTTGCTGGTTTGGTCCATGCCTGAAGTCTGGAACTGAAAAAGCAGGACTGAACAGCTGGGGTAATGATGGGATTTGAAAGATTAAATTAAGTCAAGATGTTATAGTCTTTTTAACCATCTTTTCAACTCTGGACCTTGTCAGAGTAGGTTTGGAATTCAACGTTATGTTGAGTGAATATTTGTATTGGACAAACCATGTGCTCTTATACTAGTTACAGTCAATATGTATTTTGCAGGTGAGCATTAGATTGTTATTGTAATTGTTACTTTTCCCTCCCTTTCTTTTTGTATTGAAAACTTCATTTATCAGAGAGGGAAGGGAAAAAAACCATATCCTGGCGTGATCAATTTGTCTAATTGGTTCTTTTGCATATTAGTGCTTTGTGAGGGGTTCTAATGTTGGCCTTCCAATATCTGATAGGAGTCCTCTGCATTGCGTGCCATCCTTGCGGAATGGGTTAGTATTTTTCTTCCAGGACATGGCTTTTGCTACATTTGATTTCAGCCTTTAGTGACTACAGTGCCTCTCAAAAGTAGCTTACTGAACTCTGAATTATTTTCTTTTCAAATGATTGTTCAATTTGACTAAGTTTAGTTTTTCCTTTCTTCACAACCAGTAGATTTTTCCTCGAGATATAAACACTGCTGTAAAGCATTGTTTTCAACCTAAGCTAACAACTTCAGTTTGTCTAATGTCTAATGTTTTATATTTTCATTTTAAATTAGCAAATTTCATAAAGATCTTGTGCAGAGAATAGATAGTGTGTTGTATCATCCTTACAGGGAGATGAATTGCACGAGTCAGATCTGGGGATAAAGGGTTAAAGCAGGCACAGCTGTTCACCTTAACCCATCATGCCTGGGTGCCATGCACATTTTGCTTAGCCCCATAATGCCATTCAGAAGTTACATCAAAAGGTGCGTTACTTCTTCATGCTGTTGAAAGGAATTGTCTGCAAGGCATCACCAATGCTAAGCTTCATGGTTAGCAGTTGATGGCATGATGTAGCGGTGCAAATTAAACTGAAATCAATTGATATAAAGTGGAATTTTGATAAAGTTTCAAGTAAGGTTATTTTTAAAAAGTTTGTTGCGTTGAAATGACTTTTGGTGTAAACAAAGGGAACAACAAGGAGATCTACAGAGATGCAATTTTGAAGAGAGTGGCAATTCTGCTAAAAGTTTGGATTGCATGGGTTTCAGTCAAAAAGCCTCATTGCTTCCTTGAGCTTGTAGAGGAGGCAGAACTGGAGGAATTGGCAGCTTTCCTTGGAGACTGGAAATTTAAAGAATTCTATTCTTGCACCTGACATGACTGGCATCAGAAGCCAAGGTCTAAAATCTGTCCACCCTCATAAACTTAAATTTAAAAAAAAAATGGAAGTACACAGGAAAGGTTTAAGAATTAAACCAGTTGCTACACAAAACAAACCTTATGAAATTTAGCACCGGTTCAAAATGTATGCTGTTGGAAATCGCAGTGATGAAAACAATCATCCGACTTCTTTTGCTGTGGCTTGCTTTGAAGAGAAGGGACTCCTGGCTGCAGAAGAAGCTTTTGTTTTGGACCGGCAGTGGCCTGGTATTATTCAAGATGATCTAGCACTATCCTTATCGAGAACAGAACAAGAAACGACAACCTTTGAAAAGTCAGATGGTTTATATCCTACATGAACACCAAACCTCAGTCCATCTGAATGCAGGGGGGATTGTTTACCACATCTGTTAACTGTTGATAAGTGAGAACAGTTGCACATTGCAGGAGTTTAAGTGATAGAATTATTTGATATTGTGTTTGTTTGATCTGCCATTAAAATGAGTTTGACTCATTCACATGGTTTGTAGGATAGTTAATGTTAAAATGAAATGCCTGTTTTTACTATGTGAAACTGTGCCCTTTGATTATATATATGTTGGTTGTTAACAAAACATAAACTCTTTAAGTAAAAGTTGGTCATTTTTAGTTTTTTCACCCCGAATGTAGTAAGAGTGAAAGCAGAGCAATGAATAATTGAATGTTACCTCTTTGTTTTGACTCAGGCAATACACATGTTTTCATTATGCACTGTAGGCTATAAAGGGTTAATTCTGTTTTTTGTTGTGCTTTTTTTCTTGCTTTTCCCCCTTTTTTTAAATGTTGTGCCATGCTATGCTGTTTTGCATTTGTTGTTTTGTTGTTATGTGTTGGTAAGTCTGCCATAAAGGATATATATATATATAATGCTCATAAGCAAACTCAAGCATCTAATCCCACCATGCCCTGCATGTATTCACTACTTCCGTTCATATCAGAGACAACCTGTGGATCTCTCAGACAGTCAATTTTCTCATCAATGTATGTGCTTACCACAGGCCCATTTTAAACTCATAGTCTTAACACATTTTTGTGACCAAATTCACTGAAAAGAAACGGTACATGCTGCCTAGGGTTGCCCAAAAATGAGAGAGAACTCAATCAGAATATCTCTAGTAATGTCCAGACCTGGGTTGGACTGCAGTACTCGGAGGAAGGAGTTTGAAAGGTTTATTCTATAGCCAACGGTGGAGACAGAAAGGCTGAGATGGGTATACTCCAGAAAGTCCTGGTTGCATGTAAAAGTCTGGGAGTTCTATGATTTCAACCTTTTAGAAGGAAGAACATTGTGTATTTCTCTCTCTCTCTCTCTCTCTCTCTCTCTCTCTCTCTCTCTCTCTCTCTCTCTCTCTCTCTCTCTCTCTCTCTCTCTCTCTCCCTCTCTCCCTCCCTAAGAACACATTCCATATGGCTGACTAACTCTTTGCAGCCCTTTGAAGACAAGAACATGTTCCACACTACAAACACTTCAGGCGTATGAAGATAAGAGCATTTTCCATACTACAAACACTCCTCAGACCTTTGAAGACAAGAACATGTTCCACATAGTTGGTGTTCAATCTTGCTTCAAACATTTGAAGATGAGAACATGTTCCATCCAATTGCAATTCCGTACTTCTGTATACCTTTGAATTGGCATTCGGTACTTCTGCAGACTTTTGAAGACAAAAACTTGCTCCACATAGTTGGTGTTCTTCCTTTCCTCAGACCTTTGAAGACAAGAACATGTTCCACATGATTGGCATTCTGTGTGGTCTGGCCATCTACAACTGCACCATCATCAACCTCAACTTCCCCCTGGCCCTCTACAAGAAGCTGCTCAAGCGGTGAGGGACTACGGGCAGCTAGGCTGCTCCTGTGTCAGTAAAATCAGTCAACCTATCTGTCACAGGAAGGCAGGACATTTGACTCTGATGGCCTAAGGCACAGTAAAGTAGTTGTCCAGGGTTGTGTTGTGGACAGGCCAATGACACTGGAGTATAGTGAGGTAGTTGGATTGTGGTGTTGTTGACAGGCCATTGACACTGGAGTAGAGTGAGGTAGTTGGATTGTGGTGGTGTTGAAAGGCCAGTGACACTGGAGTAGAGTGAGGCAGTTGGATTGTGGTGTTGTTGACAGGCCATTGACACTGGAGTATAGTGAGGTAGTTGGATTGTAGTGTTGTTGACGAGCCAGCAGCACTGGAGTAGAGTGAGGTAGTTGGATTGTGGTGTTGTTGACAGGCCATTGACACTGGAGTATAGTGAGGCAGTTGGATTGTGGTGTTGTGGACAGGCCATTGACACTGGAGTATAGTGAGGCAGTTGGATTGTGGTGTTGTTGACAGGCCATTGACACTGGAGTATAGTGAGGTAGTTAGATTGTGGTGTTGTTGACAGGCCATTGACACTGGAGTATAGTGAGGCAGTTGGATTGTGGTGTTGTTGACAGGCCATTGACACTGGAGTATAGTGAGGCAGTTGGATTGTGGTGTTGTTGACAGGCCATTGACACTGGAGTATAGTGAGGTAGTTGGATTGTGGTGTTGTTGACAGGCAAGTGACACTGGAGTAGTGAGGTAATTGGATTGTGGTGGTGTTGACAGGCAAGTGACACTGGAGTAGAGTGAGGTAGTTGAATTGTGGTGTTGTGGACAGGCCAGTGACACTGGAGTAGAGTGAGGTAGTTGGATTGTGGTGTTGTTGACGAGCCAGCAGCACTGGAGTAGAGTGAGGTAGTTGGACTGTGGTGTTGTTGACAGGCCAGTGACACTGGAGTAGAGTGAGGTAGTTGAATTGTGGTGTTGTGGACAGGCCATTGACACTGGAGTAGAGTGAGGTAGTTGGATTGTGGTGTTGTTGACGAGCCAGCAGCACTGGAGTAGAGTGAGGTAGTTGGATTGTGGTGTTGTTGACGAGCCAGCAGCACTGGAGTAGAGTGAGGTAGTTGGATTGTGGTGTTGTTGACAGGCCAGTGACACTGGAGTAGAGTGAGGTAGTTGAATTGTGGTGTTGTGGACAGGCCATTGACACTGGAGTAGAGTGAGGTAGTTGGATTGTGGTGTTGTGGACAGGCCATTGACACAGGAGTAGAGTGAGGTAGTTGAATTGTGGTGTTGTGGACAGGCCATTGACACTGGAGTAGAGTGAGGTAGTTGGATTGTGGTGTTGTGGACAGGCCATTGACACTGGAGTAGAGTGAGGTAGTTGGATTGTGGTGTTGTTGACAGGCAAGTGACACTGGAGTAGAGTTAGGTAGTTGGATTGTGGTGTTGTGGACAGGCCAGTGACACTGGAGTAGAGTGAGGTAGTTGGATTATGGTGTTGTTGACAGGCCAATGACACTGGAGTAGAGTGAGGTAGTTGGATTGTGGTGTTGTGGACAGGCCATTGACACTGGAGTAGAGTGAGGTAGTTGGATTGTGGTGTTGTGGACAGGCCATTGACACTGGAGTAGAGTGAGGTAGTTGAATTGTGGTGTTTGGACAGGCCATTGACACTGGAGTAGAGTGAGGTAGTTGGATTGTGGTGTTGTGGACAGGCCATTGACACTGGAGTAGAGTGAGGTAGTTGGATTGTGGTGTTGTGGCCATTGACACTGGAGTAGAGTGAGGTAGTTGGATTGTGGTGTTGTGGACAGGCCATTGACATTAGAGTAGAGTGAGGTAGTTGGATTGTGGTGTTGTGGACAGGCCATTCACACTGGAGTAGAGTGAGGTAGTTGGATTGTGGTGGTGTTGACAGGCAAGTGACACTGGAGTAGAGTGAGGTAGTTGGATTATGGTGTTGTGGACAGGCCAGTGGCACTGGAGTAGAGTGAGGTAGTTGGATTGTGGTGGTGTTGAAAGGCGCCGTGACACTGGAGCAGAGTGAGGTAGTTGGATTATGGTGTTGTGGACAGGCCATTGACACTGGAGTAGAGTGAGGTAGTTGAATTGTGGTGTTGTTGACAGGCCAGTGAGACTGGAGTAGAGTGAGGTAGTTGGATTGTGGTGTTGTTGACGAGCCAGCAGCACTGGAGTAGAGTGAGGTAGTTGGATTGTGGTGTTGTGGACAGGCCATTGACACTGGAGTAGAGTGAGGTAGTTGAATTGTGGTGTTGTTGACAGGCCAGTGACACTGGAGTAGAGTGAGGTAGTTGGATTGTGGTGTTGTTGACGAGCCAGCAGCACTGGAGTAGAGTGAGGTAGTTGGATTGTGGTGTTGTTGACAGGCCAGTGACACTGGAGTAGAGTGAGGTAGTTGGATTGTGGTGTTGTTGACGAGCCAGCAGCACTGGAGTAGAGTGAGGTAGTGTGATTGTGGTGTTGTTGACGAGCCAGCAGCACTGGAGTAGAGTGAGGTAGTTGGATTGTGGTGTTGTTGACAGGCCAGTGACACTGGAGTAGAGTGAGGTAGTTGGATTGTGGTGTTGTTGACGAGCCAGCAGCACTGGAGTAGAGTGAGGTAGTTGGATTGTGGTGTTGTTGACAGGCCAGTGACACTGGAGTAGAGTGAAATAGTTGGATTGTGGTGTTGTTGACGAGCCAGCAGCACTGGAGTAGAGTGAGGTAGTTGGATTGTGGTGTTGTTGACAAGCCAGCAGCACTGGAGTAGAGTGAGTTATACATGGACTTGGATTGTGTTGTTGTTGACAGGCCAGGAATATAGTAGTACCACAAAGCACTGTAGTTGACTTCCATTGTGGTGTTGTTGACAGGTCAGTGATATTGGAGTACAACAAAGTACTGTAATTGACTTCGGTTGTGGTGTTGTTGACAGGTCAGTGATATTGGAATACAGTAAAGTAGACTTTGTGGTGCTGTCAGACCAGTGATATTGGAGTACAACAAAGTACTGTGATTGACTTCGGTTGTGGTGTTGTAGACAGGTCAGTGATATTGGAGTACAACAAAGTATTGTACAGTGGGACCTGCGAATAGCGACCCTCTAAATAGCGACTTACCTCGCAATAGCGGTTGGTCAGAGCCGGCACAGATCGATTTCTTAAGAAAATTACCTCTAAATAGCGACTAACCTCGCTATTGCGAATAACGACCCCCCCCCCCCTTGCCGGTCCCGATCGCTGTTTTTACTTGCGAATAGCGACTCTCTCTTCCCTGGGGCGGCATTTCGCGAAGCGTCTGCAGCGGTCGGGTTCCCTCTGAAACCGAGTTGGCAGTGGTGAGACTGAGAGTGTGAAGTGTTTCGCTCACTACACACGCGTGCAGTCTATCCTTTCACCTTGGTGTACATTTTCGGTTTGAACGCCTTCTCATGTGCGCCCGATGAGTTGAATTTCGAAGAAGGCACAAAGCAAAATGGCTACAAAGAGGAAAGCACTAGCGCTGGAACAGCGGATGGAGGTCTTGAAAAAACTAGACAATGGTATGACCCTACAGGATGTGGCCAAACACTTCGATGTTGGATTGACACAAATCAAATCAGTAAAGAGTAAACGAGAAGAGTTGAAACAGCGATGGGAAGATGGAGGCCGAGCGGACCAGAAGCACACGAAACGACGAAAGACAAATCTCGAGGTTCTTAACGCCGATATTGAATGCCTTTAAAAACTGTTTTGTTGCCCTTGCTGTTTGTTTTCTCATGTCTTTTATTTTCTATCTACACATGTGCACGTGTGTGTGCTTTGAAATGTGTTTTTGATCATGATTATGGTTGAACCTCCAAATAACGCCCTACCTCGAAATAGCACCCCTTTTGGTTTGGTCCCTAGAGGGGTCGCTATTCGCAGGTTCCACTGTAATTGACTTTGGTTGTGATGTTGACAGGTCAGTGATATTGGAGTACAACAAAGCATTGTAATTGACTTTGGTTGTGATGTTGACGGGTCAGTGATATTGGAGTACAACAAAGCACTGTAGTTGACTTTGATTGTGGTGTGTGGTGTTGTTGACAGGCCAGTGACATTGGAGGACCTGAAGGACCTCTCCCCCACAGAGGGCAGGTGAGCTGATGGTTCAAAGTCCAGAGCTTTGTCTGCATTGTCTGTGCCTCGTTGTCTCTTGTCCTGTCCTTGGCTGCCTGCACAGTGGGCTTGGAGAGACAGACAATAATGCACACACATGAGTGCACATGAATGAACAGGCACACACACACACAAACATGCATGCAAGTACACAGGAGCCCGCAGACACAAGCACTCACTCACACATGTTTGCATGCGCACACACAAACACACTCATTCACACATGCAGGCATATACATACATACACACACACACACAGACACAAACATGCTCACTCACACATATATGCCCACACACATACACACTGACATGCATGCATGCGCACACACACATTCACACACACATGCATGCCAGGCGCACAGTGGATAATTTACAGCAGTGCTGATCTGTAATTATTGTGCAGTTTGTTTGTTATATATTTATTCTGCAATGATAACGTTATGATTTATCATCAATATTATCCTTTTGATGAACTGCTTCACTTTATGGAAATGATTACCAGAATACAACCAGTACAGGCTGATTTTAAATTATTTCTTTTTGTTGGCTACTTGTAAGTGCATCAGTGACTATGTCCTCTCCAACTCACATTGAGTATGGGTACCATGCCTTTTCTCTGCACCATGTTCTCCATTGAGTCTTCAGCATCTGCTTACTCAGTACTCTCTTCTGTCTTGCTGACACGCAGGAGTCTTCAAGCTCTGCTAGAGTACGACAGTGAAGACTTTGAGGATACATTTGGCCTCACATTTGAGGTGAGTGTCTACACCATGTGCTTCTGTGCCTCTTTGCATGGCTGGGTTTGAAAGAACTGTGTCAGAATAATTGGCTGTGCTGTGCCTGGACATATGTGCCTTCTCGGCATTACTCTTGTGATGTGTTCCAATAAAGTGCTGGCTGGCTGGCTGCCTGGTGTGTGTGTGTGTGTGTGTGTGTGTGTGTGTGTGTGTGTGTGTGTGTGTGTGTGTGTATGTGTCTGTGTGTATGAGTTATGTGCACACGTGTGCATGGAATAATGTCTGTGTGCTTGAGTTTCTGACTAATGAGAAATATCAATAGTTAAGGTAACTATGTTCTACAGTTTCCGAGGTGGGTGCCTTCTATTTTATCTACTTTTGATTCAGTTAATTCTGCAGGAATGAAATAATGTATCCGTTTACACAGCTACTGTGAGGTATCCCCAGAATATGGCCTGTTTTGATCTGTTGAGTGACATCATTGTCCTTAATGAAAACAGATTGCATCATAAATTGCATTTTCTTCTTCAGTAACTAATTTCATTTCACTTGTGTTGTTTCATGATATTCTAGTTTGACAACTTGGAGTTTTCAGTTACCGAACGCAGATTGAATACACTCATTTGCTTGAGTATTGTCATGCTTGCTTTTGAAAATGTTGGACTTTGCGTGTTCGACACTGTAGACACATCTATTGTCGCAGATGTCCATGACAGTATTTGGAGAAGTGAAGACAGTTGAGCTGTGTCCTGATGGTACAAATGTTCCTGTCACTCTGAAGAACAGGTAGGCACCCATTCAGTGCAGCTCTGTGCACTACACCACACTACACTATACTACACTGCAGTGCAGCTCTGTGCACTACACCACACTACACTATACTACACTGCAGTGCAGGGCCGCATAACACAACACATTGCAGTTCAGTGGAATTAAATGCAGATGCTGTCCCAGTTCGTGCTCGTGTGCATACACATACACATACACACACACACACACACACACGCACTCACGCACACACACAGAGGCATAATATGTTGAGAAGCCTTTGTTAATAGTCGGGGGAGCTTGCTAGAATGTTTCAACCCTCCTTTGTTCTCTCTGCTCCCCTCTCTGCTAAAAATAGTAGCGTTGTCATGAGGTGCGTTGGTATTGGCCTAGGCATCAGCCAGGCATCCCTACTCAGGATAGAGAACATACACAATGCCCAGCATTTGGCCTCTCTCATATCTCTGTCTTTGATAGCTCGCTCTCTTCCCACTCTAGCCAGAGACACTATAATATATGGACTGCTGACTTGACCTCTTAGTGTATAGTCTAAATATAGTCGCAGTGCTGTCTGCGCCGCTCCGCCGTACTGCTTGCAAAGATCATTTCCGGTTTCCGATGTTTACAGAATGGAGCAGCTAATCGAGGAGATACTTGAGGAAAGTACGCAGCATTTACTGAAAATAAGTAGTTGAAAAGAAAGAATGAACATTGAAATAGTATATTATACATAATTGTCAATCTATAGCTACATCAGCTCGGACAGCATAGTTGAGTGTAACATTTATGACCGAGATAATACACGACAGACGAAGAGCGAGTCGACGCTTCATGAAGTCAGTTGGCAATTATATTATCAATCAGAAAAGAATTTTTTTAAATAAGTAGGATGGTGTTGTAAGTCAGAGGCATTGCTGCTAAACATTTTTTAAACATGTGAAATACATAGAACAGGTTAAAGATACATCTATTGTTATACATCTATTGACGGCGGTCAGTTTCTATGAATATTTGCCTGATACATGGAATTTGTTATCGTCGTTGTGTTTTCTTATTCTGTGGAACAACAGCCCTCTATTTAGGCCTGTGCAGGCTCCACAACCAACAATTGCACAGTTATTTCCTGGCATGTTGTGTCAAAACCCTCTGAATCCCACAAACGTAGAGTAGCTGGAATGGTTCCACTGTGCTTTTAAGCAGATGCTACGTCAAAGAACACAGTTCATATTCAACGAATTGTCAGTCCAACTTCAACCTCGGACTCTACAATCCGCAAATTACATAATGTTTTTGCATAACTGAATTCAGCTAGAGATGATAAAGCACAGCACAAGAAATAAGCATTACATTCTATTGCTGTGCGGACAGTGGAAGCGGCCCAGACTTAGACCGGAAGAGAACATTGCCAGAACTTTGGTTTCCTGCACCAGACGGCACTGGCTGACGCATTTTGTGCAAGACAGCGATCCAGTTACTATAGTATCTCTGCTCTAGCTAATTCCCTGTCCCACTCTCCCCTAACCTCTGACCCCTGCAGTCAGAGGTTTAGAGGTCAGAAAATCTGACAAGCTGGACGTCCAGGCAGCTGGCGAACTTCTGCCCTCCAGGATAGGCCCGGAATTCTCCAGTTTGAATAAAGGGGTTATACCAAAGCATCAGTGAAACTGCTGTCTTGGGGAAACCTGAGCACGGGATGGGATCCACCAGCAAGAGGATTGGAGCTAGAACAAAACCATTCTCCTCCTCATTTTTCGTAACATACACACACACATACACACATTCATGCACACACACACACACACACACACACACATACACACACTCATGCATCATCATTATGGCTTTGCTTCGTTTTAACGAAGATCTGGAAGGTCCTGGTCCATGTCCTTTGCAGGCCCACTCATGACTTAGAAGTCTGATGCGGTATCGGCAGGTTTGGTTGCATTTGCTGCAGGGGAAGGTCTGGTCGGTTGCAGCTGCCTGGTTCTTTATCCCATTTCACTTTTCTTCCATGAAGACCCTACGGGTGTTCTCGAAGGATATAGTAGACGGCCCTGCATATACTCATGCATACACACACACTCATGCATACACACACACACACTCATGCATACACACACACACTCATGCATACACACACACACACTCATGCATACACACACACTCATGCATACACACACACACACTCATGCATACACACACACACTCATGCATACACACACACTCATGCACACACATACACACATGCACACACATACACATGCCTATTTACACACATGCACATTCACACACATGCACATGTTATGGTAAAGGAACTGATGGGTCGGGGAATCTTTCCCTTGAGGTGGGGGAGTAGGAGGGCGCATCGCCTGACTGCTCAGTGGGGTGGGATGGGGGGGGAGGGGGGTGGGTGGGGAGTCACGTGTCCGCCTCTCTGCAGATGGGGGTGGGGTGGGGGTGGTAGGCCCTGGATTTCTTTGGATGGGGAGGGAAGTGGAAGTAAGTATAAGAGGCTGAGTAACGAGCAAAGTCCACGTGATAGCTACATGTCCTCGGACAGGAAGGAGAGCATAGAGGGCCATGCTTCGAGATTTCCAAGGCAGCTCATTAATAAGCTACCATTTCAGGGATGGGAGGTGACTCAGGGTGGGAGGTGGGGCAAGAACAAAGGGAGTCAGACCATTCTAGATGTTGCCTCGACTGCTTTGGAAAGTGACTCGCCATGCCTGCACATAGAAAGGGGAACAAAGGAGGGTCAGAAAGTTATAGCAAGTTCCTTGATTATTAACAAAGGCTTCACAACACACTCATATGTATATGCACATGCACATTCATGCATGCATACACATGCACAAACACACGTGGTCAGACACACACACACTCAGACACACTCATGCACACATATAATTTATGCACACATATATGCACACACATGCACATGCATGCATGCGTACACAACACAAACTTTTACACACATGAACACGTGCATTAATACACACAAACATGCACACAAACACACACACACATGCATATACTAATAAATAGATATGTGCATGTGTGGGAGTGAACTTACACACATATATGCATACACACACATATAAACACACACACACACACACACACATGGCAGACACACAAGTTCACATGTGTGTACACACACACACTCATTGCAGACTCACACACACACACACAATTGTGACCCTCCTCCACAAACACACACACACACACACAATTGTGACCCTCCTCCACAAAATGAGTACTAAGTCACCTTTGGGTGATTTTTACATGTTAGCATTTTCATTTTGTTTTGTTTTTTCTGCTGTGTTGAAGGGTGAAAACCAATTGACAATACAAGTATTGGTTGCCGAGTTATGTGAATTCAAACATGGTACCCCCTACTTGTGGAATTTTTTATAAAATGTGGTTAAAGCATAGCAGATGTTCAAAGTAAAAATTTTCCTTAGCAGCCATGCATAGATTTTGTTGAAATTTTGACCACATACTTACTTACAATGGTGAATTGATAATTTGGACATAATTTGCTTACAATATGTTGCTCCAGAGGCAGAATTGTTGAGTAATTCCAAGCTACCATCATTATGTTCCCATCTGACCTAAGTTGCCAATACAACTGGTTCATGATGGCTGCCACCTGATTGGCTGTTGGCAGTCATGTCATAAAATGAGCCAATGGCATACAAGGAAAGGCCTGGCGTTTGAAAACTATTATACACAATCTTTTCTGCCTTTCTAATAAGCTGATTCTGACATTCTAGCCAGTGAAATGATTCCTTATAGAGAGCAGGAAGGCAGCTTGTTCTATCCATGTGAACTTGATGGGTCGATCCTCTGGGATGATGGAGAGAGAGAATGTCCTTTTTGGATATCACTGGGGGGAAAAAACTAGAATAAAACAAAAGGGTTGCTTTAAATAACTAGGTATAGTTGGGGCACTTAATTTAGAGCAATTTTCCCTCATTTTTATTTGTGAGGGTGTGGAGGAATGCCTTTGATGCCATATGAAGTGAAACCTCGAAATTGTCAACCCATGACCTCTATGGAAGTATTAGCCTCTACTGCAAAACAGCCTGAGGTGAATTAACTCCCATTTCGTGGTGGATGGTCACATATATACACATACACTAACAAAGAGGCATGTACACTTGCATACATATTTGCATTTTTGACACAAGATGGTTGTTTATAGCTTGATGAAGCTTACACAATGCAAAATGTTGTATCAAAGATTGGGACTGAAGCAAATGGTAACACTTTCCTGTCTGCAGGCAAGAGTATGTCAACCAGTACATCAGGTACCTCTTTGACACATCAGTGGAAGAACTCTTCAACGAATTCAATGATGGATTCCACAAAGTCTGCGGGGGGAAAGTTCTGGTGAGTCTTAATACAGACTGGTGGAGTCGAAGCTTGTGTGAGCTCATGGAAAAGTAGAGTGGTTTTTGTATTTTTGCTATAATGCCTTCAAAGCAAGTAATTGTGTAGTGCTTACTGACCTTTTGGAAATAGTTATTTGTTGATTTTTATAAAATGAGGAACTAATTTACCTCCTCTGTAGAGTAGCAAATTGTCTATTTTATGAGTGTTATCTTCTTCCTTCATGGATACGTATTGATAATAAGATGCATAACAGTGAGGTGGACAAAGCTACATCAAGCCAGCATCTTCACATTCCATTTCACTATATCAGATTATGATTAGATGTAAATTTCTGTGAATATATTCTTCCATTTATGTTGAGTACAAATATATGATGTTTTCCCCAATGAGAAAAAAAAGGGGGAGACTGCTGCCTGGCTTGTTTTGGAAGATTCCAGCTTAATTCCTGATGGACTTTGCTAAACATTCTCTTTTTTTGGTGTCAAAACGTTTTCTCCTCACCTTTTCTGCGAAGAATTTACTTGAACCACATAAGTAGTTAAATGGAGAACCATATGTCAGCAGTCATTATGGTTTCCTGTTTTATTAAACAATTTAAAGTGCCTGTCTTTACTTGTCTTGAAATCTCTTTCTGACTGTTGTAATTTACTGTGTGTTCCATTTTGCCAGTGATGTTGTCCGTGTTGCAGGAATTTTTCCATCCCCAAGAACTGCAGGCCATGGTGATAGGCAATGAGAACTACGACTTCCTGGAGCTAGAGAAGGTGAGTCAAGTCATTAGAGAAGTGAGATAATTCTTCCCTGCATCAAGAATGGACAGAGATAAGATAGGCAAAACTGCAGTGGCTGTGTCTGAGTTTGAAGAT
The DNA here is from genome assembly GCA_034096865.1 of Theodoxus fluviatilis. NCBI lineage: Eukaryota > Metazoa > Mollusca > Gastropoda > Cycloneritida > Neritidae > Theodoxus > Theodoxus fluviatilis. The sequence continues at coordinate 2,947 of JAWQFJ010025459.1, read as the reverse complement.
GGATGCAGTTTTGGGCTGGTGGAGAAAGCCCTCCTAGCACATAGCAGAATGCGGATAGAAAAGTCAAAGTGCCCTGTGCTCAGCCTTTGAGGCAGACCCCTTTTCTCCATAAGCCAGGTGAATCCCATCCCACTTTAAAAAAGCAAAGCTAGGAAGGTCAAGTGTGCACCGGTGCTTGGCCAACTCTGAGGCAAGTCTCTGTTGCTTTTCAAAAAATATTTTTGAATTATATTATTTTCTTTTCAATGTCTAAAAATCTCTACCAACTGTTAAGTATAACAGTCTTTTGAATTTTATTGTTTCTCCAATATCTGATAATTATAAGAAAGTATACACTTTTTTCTAAACTTTTAAAGTTCAAGGTAACCCTTTGAAGTTGCACCCAGACTACAGCAAGGCTGTGCTAGAAGCTTGAAGCTTGCTTTGATGCTGTACCTGAAGAGCTGTGCCCGGAGTACTCCTAGTAAAGCATGACAAAAAAGTTAGGAAAGGCTCCTTTGTTATGATGTGTGACCTGCCAGCAAAAAACTAGCCCCAACTCTAGCAAGGCCTTTGGACAACACATGCAGAAATATTTTATCGGAGTCAGTCTGGGTGAATTATATGTTTTTGCAGAAGTGCACACTGAGGACATCAAATTTGCATGGGAAAAAAGTCTTTAAATGCATGAAAAATAAACTTTTCATTGCCTTACTTCTGCAGTGTAGCACCTGTGTAGAAAAATTTTGGAGGCCATTTTCTCAAATTTGCTGCTAGCACAGCACAGTTCCTGTCTTCAACTGGACATAACTTCATCTTTTTTAATTCTACAATGTTAAGAAAAGACTGCAGTTATCTAAACTATTTGCATCCTAACCACGATCAAGTTTGGACTTTTATCTTGTGGCTTATCACAGATAGGCCTTGTGGAGGCTGATTTTGAAGATTCCTTTGATGGACATCCTTGGAGCCTAGCTATGGAGGAAGTGTTTATAAAGAGTCCTGTGAAAGACAAGGACATCATTAACGGTCTCAAATTCAAACCAGTCAAGGAAAAGTAACTGGTGCTATCTTTGGTGCTGTTCGCTTTTAACAGCTGTGTGTTTTGTGAAGTGTTGTGTGACTTTTGGTGCTCTAGTTGTCATGCGTGTTTGTGACATGCATTGTTATCTTTGGCTGTGCAGAACACAACTTACAAGGATGTCTACCACCGCTACCACCCCACCATCCAGATCTTCTGGGAAGTCTTCCATGAGCTGGACATGGAGGACAAGAAGAAGTTCCTGTGTAAGTCCATGACTGGAGCAGAGGCTAGTGACACCAGCAGCTGTCACAACTGCCAAATGCACTGACAACTTGAAGCTGTGGCTGGTGTCACCTGCAGCTGTCACAACTGCCAAATGCACTGACAGCTTAGATCAGTGGCTGGTGCAGACCTGCCAACCCACCATCATGCCAAAGAGTAGCATCCAGAGCTATTTGGAGTAGCATGGAAGGAACAGGCGTAGCGGGGGTGGGGGGGTGAGGGGTTGGGAGAGATAAAGCTGTGATAAGCTGACCCGGTGGCGTGAAAGCGGGGGGGGGGGGGGGGGGGGGGGGGGGATAAGGCTGTGAAGGCGGCGAGATAAGCTGCACTGGCGGCGTGAAAGCGGGGGGGGGGGGGGGGGGGGGGGAATTCTCCATCGCGGTCAAAAGTTCAAGCACGCAGGGAAAGCGTAGTTTTTATGAAAAAGCGTAGCAGCGTAGCAAGCATGTCGAAAGCGTAGTATGCTACGCCTAAAGCGTAGCATTTGGCAGGTCTGCTGGTGTCACCTGCAGCTGTCACAACTGTCAAATGCACTGACAACTTAGATTAGTGGCTGGTGTCAACTGCATCTGTCACAACTGCCAAATGCACTGACAACTTGGGATGAATTAAGGGTGTCAGTGATCAGGGGGTAAAATGTAAAGAGGTTTTACACCAGATATGGATGATGACTTGCTTTATAAATCAATACACTTCCCTTTGCCTTTGAACTTAGGAACCTCTACGTGCCACAACCTCCTGATTAATTCTGTTTCCCATGTCTTCTGCTGACAAGTTTTTACTCAAAAGTTTGTGCTCTTTATGTTTGTGGCTTGGCTGTCATTTTACTTTTTATCTAAGACTAAGAGCCATTTTGATTTTCTTTTCAACCATTCTCTTTCTCTTTATTCTTTCTTTCTTTTTCTTTCTTTCTTTTTGTCTCTTTGTCGTTCTCTTATTTCTTTCCCCCTCTCTTTCTTTCCTTTCTTTCTATCTTTCCTCCTTCTGTCATTTGTTCTTTCTTTCTTTCCTTCTTTTTGTTGTTTCTAGGAAAAAATACTTTCAAATTTGAAATGAGTTGGTGTGGTTGTCATCAGAAAGTGAACCATAGTTAGCAAGTTGCTGATGTTTTCTCTGTTCTTGCCTTCAGTGTTCTTGACAGGAAGTGACCGGATCCCAGTGTATGGCATGAAGAATGTCAAGGTGAGCTTGCATTTATGCACTGGAACTGGATGGAAAAGCGCACAAGCCATCTTTGAAAGCATCTAACATAAATGGTCTCATTTTCGTAATATGTATGAAGCATGTGGAGTGCGGAGAGTAGGAATGCCAAAAGTAAATTTAGATTACTATTCTTCAGAGGAAGCATTGACCTAAGCTGTCTCCACTTTTCACTAAGTATAAAGATAAAGCTGTTAGCTTTTGTGATGCCATTTTTGTAGTGCCACTTTTCACAAAGTATTAACCCATTCCTGACGGGAGACGTATATATACGTCTCAGTTGAACAGCCGCCGTCACCGGCAGACGTATATATACGTCTGAGGACCCCATGATTCGTTTTTGGTTCAGTTCGTACTTTAGACAGAACCCAGGGTGTTTACATTGTTACCTCCCTTGAATAAACGTACGAAGTACGTTCTAGAAGAAATCGCGAGTGTTTTGATGCCGTTTTTCATGCAAAA